>PVHP010004896.1:0-68507 GCA_004024765.1 Zapus hudsonius
CCTTTGCAAAAAAAAAAATATGTCATGATTAGTGATTAAGGTGGATGGTAGAGTTGCATCAGGTGATAAACTTGAGTTATCATGGCACAGATTGGACCAGTGAGACAAAATTTATGTTATTAACAAAAAGTATCATCAAGTTTTGTTAACATATGATGAATTTTAAAAAGAAAAGAAGTAGCCTTATCATAAAGGAAGATCTATCTAGCTCATATCAATTTTATTGTCTTTGTTTTTTAATGAGATTTATATAAAATGTTTAAAAATGTAAAGGATTTTACAGGTTATTCATAGAATAATCACCAGAAACCCAGTATCCTGCTCATTTCAGGCACACACTGACACAAACACATTAACTCAATGCTTACCGTGTCATAGAACACAATCCCTAGAATCTTCTGTGTTGGTCCAAATTTCCACTAGTGTTTGATCTTATGGGTTCATGTGAAGCTAGGGAAATGCCACAAATTCAAATAGTCTTAATTCTGTTTGACTTACATGAATACACTGTAGATGATGCTTAAGGAAGAGTTGAAGGTCTAGCACGCTCAAGGCCTGGGGTTCAATTTTCAGTGCAACAAAAAGAAGGAAAAATGAACAAAAATATGAGAATCTCAACTCACAATTCTGTTGGTATTTCTCAATTTGCTCTGTGAGTTTTTTTACGCATGAATGTGATTGTGTGCAAGGATAGTAGCTACTATGTGTAGGAGCTTCTTCTGGATATATTCTATGTTTGTGTGTGTGTGTGTGTGTGTGTGTGTGTGTGTGTGTGTGTAATTGAAAGCTGTAAAGGAAGATTGGTATCAAGTTCACAAAAAGAAAATTCTAAAGCCAAACTATATTGTGTTTTCGGTCTAAAATTAATTATTAAAATATCTTTTATTATTTATTTATTTATTTATTTATTTATTATTTTGTTTGTTTTTTTGAGGTAGGGTCTCCCTCTAGTCCAGGCTGACCTGGAATTCATTATAGAGTCTCAGGGTGGCCTTGAACTCACAGCAGTCCCCCTCCTGAATGCTGGGATTAAAGGAGTGCACCACCACGCTCGGCAAATATCTTTTATTTTAAGAGAGTAGTATAATAATAATAAAGGAACAATTCCCGCATTTCCCACTATCTTAATGGCTTGCTTTTTTCAATATATTTTATATCTGTTTAATTATAATTGAGTAAATTTCACTTATACATTTTAACTTAATGTTTAAAATATAAACCTTTATATTTTACTTTAATAGTTTAAAACATAATACTAATAAAAGCTTTATTTCTATTTCATTCTTCAACACAGAGCAGTGATATGGGTATAAAAATTCATTTACCTTCTAAAAGACCTACAAAAAGTGAATCACTTTACTTGTAATTACATGATACCAAGACACACTCCTTCCAAGAATGAACTATAAAATAATTAACTAATTAGTAGTTACAGAATGAAGTAAAACACATTATAAGGGAAATAAATAGAATATCATATGAAGAAATATGCACACAGAGAGCAGTGTCCCTATTTTAAATAGCAGAACTAGTGGGTAGACATCTATGATATATGCAGAAAACTTCACATGGTGGTGCATACTTGAATCCCAGCTCTTACATGACGTAGTGCACCCTGCATTACATAGGAGAAACCTCTTTTTAATATTTTATTTATTCATTTTCAAGCAGAGAGATACAGAGAGAGAGAGAGAGAGAGAGAGAGAGAGAGAGAGAGAAGCAAGAGTGGGCATGCAAGGACCTCTAGCAGCTACAAACTCCAGAGGCATGCACCACTTTGTGCAGCTGGCTTTAGGTGGGTACTGATGCTCTGTAGACGAGCACTTTAATCACTGAGTCATGTCTCCATCCCAAATAACTTTTAAATTGCATAATCTGCATTTCATGGCAGAATCTCATGCTGACCTGCTGTCTTCCAATCTGGGACAGGAACGGTCTTGTTGTCCTTTGCATACGTGTTGCTTTAGCAATCTGATCACTTGTCATCTGTAGACTTCTTAGCTTTCCTGTCACTGCAGTATCACAACTGCTTAACGCAACACTCAAGGTTTTGGCAGATCCTACATCGCAGTGCCAAAACCATTATTCTGGAAGCATCTCACCTTGCGGGCAGTTGGATGATCGTACACCATCCAATGAGGAGCAAGTGCAAACTAGAATAAGGTATTTTGAAAGACTAATTTCACATCACTTTTATTAATCATATATTCACACAAGTTTTATGTTTAAAATTAATTGTTCATTTTGTATTATACGTGGTTGAAGAATTAATATTTGGCATGAGTATGTGCATACATAGGATAGTAAAATGTTTCTCATTTATGATGCCTTTGATGGTTTCAGACATCCACTTGCAGCCTTGGGAAGTTTTACTTCTAAATAAGGTAGGGCTAGTGTAGTAGAGTATATCTCTATGAAACTAGTCTGTGGTTTATAATATTTTGGTTAATTCCTAACATTACAACACAGTGTCTTAGATAAAGTGAATTATTAAACTATTGAGATTTATTTCTTACATTTTTGGGGGAGTAGAAAGTCCAAGTTGAAGGTACCTGTTGTTTCATTATCTTGGAAAGATTTGTTTCCCTTTCTCATGGTTAGAGTGTGAAAGTGTTAAAGCATGTCAGAAGGGCAAAGAGCACCATGCCTACTTTATAGGGCTCTCTCTCTCTCTCTCTCTCTCTCTCTCGTGGGCTCCACTCACATATTAATCACTCCACAGTTTCCGACCTCCTAATGCCATCACAATGTGATTAAGATGTCAACCTAGGAACTCAGCAGTGGGGACTAAATCATTTAAGCCATAGCATAATTTATTCTCATATTTTCCAGAATTCATTTTATGCATGTTAAGTATAAATTTATGTTTCCTTAGACATGCATGCACATTTATAGCTTTGTGCAGTAGTCAAAATTTTAGAAATGAATACAACAATTATTAATTCATGAAGTACTATGAATGAAAAAATATTTTGCATGCATTTTAATACATACTGAATATTTTTAATGTATGAAATGAATGTATATTATCAAAATATTAGAAAATTAACACATTTTTGCGAATGTTGATTGTGATTTCTAGCACTTAACTTTGAAATGTCATTTTAAAATATGTCTCTGAAGGTCATGCATTTCACAATTATTTCAAAGAACTACATATAAAAAGATATCATAGACTCTAGGGAATATATATAGAAACCTTCCCTAAATCAAATATGATTATGTTGGTTTCAGTTTCACTAGGACAACAGAAGGCAGATATACTTAAGAAAATCCATGCCAACAAAAGTCCCAGGTGATTTGAATTAGGTGTCTGAACAAATTCATGTGTCTGAATATTGGGTCTCCAGGTGATGGCAATTTGGAAATCTCAGTCTTGCTGGAGGATGTGTGTTGTTGGGGAGGGGCTTATGGGTCTTATACCCAGCCCCCCCCCTTGCCAATGTGCATCTCACTTTTCTGCTGCTGTTTGACACATCCTGTGGCAGAGGTGATATCCAGCCTCTGCTCATACCATCCTTTCTCCTGCCATTATAGAGCGTTCTGTAGGGACTGTATGCCAAAATAAACAACTTATTTAAGTTGTTTTGGGTCTGCTGTTTTCTGCCAGCAAAGAGAAAGAAATTACAAGAAGAATAAAGGCCATGAGGCAGAAGCATGTTTCCTGTAGTTTAGACACCTTAAAAGGAAGGGATGATTAGGAGTGCCAGTGTTGAGCTGGATAAAGTGAGGTTTACAAGGAGAGGTTTAGAGAAGACTGGAAGTTATCCTGTGCATGAAGCCAAAACCTGTCATGATCATCATCTCCTTAGAGCTACAATGGAAGAGGATTGTAGTGTTGTTACAAGACCACAATATCAATAACCAACAACATGGAAGCTTATATGAGGGTACTAGATTTACATGTGTTCTTAGCCAAAAGTCCACGAAGTGACTAGGATGCCAGATTTAGAAGTGATAAAATTTGACATATTTTTGAAATAAAACAATGCATGTATAAAACTGAACAGAGGGCTGGAGAGATGGCTCAGCAGTTAAGGCACTTGCCTCCAGTGCCTAAGGCCCCGGGTTCAATTCCCCAGGTCCCACATAAGCCAGACCCACAAGGTGGTGGCCCTGGTGTGCTCTCTCGCTCTCTCTCTCTCTCTCTCTCTCTCTCTCTCTCTCTCTCTCTCTCTCTCTCTTTCTCTCTCTGCTTGAAAATGAATAAATAAAATATTTAAAACTGAACAGAAACAAATATATGTAGGTAAATGATTGCATTTGATAAATGTTATTCTCTCCATGCATTTTTCAAAGAAGCCAAATACCCCAGAGATTTCTCTCTGCTACTTTGTAGATATGAGGTATATTCTGTTGATAAAGTCAGGTTAGCAGTGACTCAGTGGACAGCCTGTACTAGCATCTCTATACTTTCCTATTGTGAATTTAGTGTAGATTCCTAGATTTAGGTATTACTGGATTGTAAGGTGAGTGGAAATTTAACGTGTCAACATATTTCTGAAATCTTTGCTTCTGTTATCTTGATTTCTGAATATAGCATTTTCTTTTCATTGTCACTTGTTGAAAAGCACAGTCTATCTTGAATTAGGTATTTTGAACATGGGGTCCACATTGAATCCTTATTATATGTATGCAAAACATGAAAGAAAGACACGAGTCAATACGAATGGGACCTCCATGGGCATGACATTTGAATTCAATTCCATTTCAATTAATTTGAGTTTATATTTAAATAGTTACACACAGGTAAGCACTGAGACTGAGACGCATCCATTGTTTCCATTTTTGAGTGTCAATATAGATGGCAAAGCTATGTAGAAGTGTAAAAGTTAAGGACTAAGAGACTGAGCATGCCCAATAATGGCCTTATGATTAAGGGTGGGGAGGGACAAAGGAAAGAGAAGTGGGTGGTAAAAATGAGACATAGAAAACAGCAAATTGTGACTCCATGGGGCAAGTTAGGAAGTAATTTTAAGATGGAGTCAGGCAGGGCATTTTCCTGCAACTATTTCTCATCAAAAAGGTAAAAAAAAATGTGATGTAAAAGTAAAGATCAGTTTTGGACATTAAAAAAAAAAAGTTAACAAGATTAACTGTTGTGACCCCTTTCCAAATCCTAAATTAAATTGGTTGGAGAGAGTGTCTAACTCTCAGCTAGTTAGAGTACCTGACTCCCAGCCCTTCCTAGGTTAAGTTGCAACATCTTTGAAGCTGTTACAGTTTCTGTTTCAGTTTGACAGGACTATAATAGATACTCTTAAACAAGGGATACAGTACCAAACCCTTAGTGCATCCCTGGAGTTACTGATAGAAAGGATGGTAATGTTGACATACATATATGCTCACAATTTCTACTTAAATGAAATAATACAGCTTGTGTTGGTATGTGTCAATTGACAATGCTTGCGATTTAGGGGCATTGTTAAGGAATATAAAGGTTACTTCAATACAAATATGTTCATTATATGATAACTGAAATAGTTAATAAGGGACTAACTGGAAAATATAGTACATAGGCTGTCTACATAGAACAGATGGAAGTCAGGTTAAAGGTCGGAACAAATGAGATATCCTCAGATTACTTCATGCTGCTCTGAACATTGAGCAATTTACATCAAATTGTTTAGTTCTGGGACTTTTGTTCAATTTAATATTTTCAGAAAAGAGAACAGAGTACTATGCGGAAAAATAACTAATTTAACAGACTGGCTGTCGGTTATGTTTGTACTTACTCGTGTGAATACGTTTATATCTTAATGTTATCTTAAATGTTCTCCACTTAAGAAACAAATTCGTTAAAAAACAACAAAAAAGATGTTCAAAGTAAAAAAAAATGGACTAGCTAAATCAAAATGTGTCATTAGTGTTTGCCATAAATTTACAAATATTGCTTAGTCATGTCTATTAGTCACTGAAGACAATGCTTATTCAGAGATTACTTTCATTAATTGTGCAGAAGTGTTCCCAAGTAAAAAGTTCAAAAAAGCATATAAACACTCAAGTAAATAAAACAGCACTATTATTTACTTCACATATGAAGAAAAACAGATTTGAGAACAGTATTATGCATTAAATAAAACTATGCAAATAAATATTTACCATTTCTCTATTTGACATTATTTGAAACAATTACTATTTTTCTCTTCTCAAGACCCGCTTCTTTAATACAAAACACAATTCTGTTTCTTAAAAGAGGTACTGTGGAGAACATTTTATAGGTAAACCTTATGCATAGTTTGACTAATAAATATGACTATATCCTGTTTCTAATACTGAATAAAAATGAAATATATTAAAATGTTTCTTTGGGAAGCTAAAAGATTGTCAAACTTGGTAAAGCCATTTCTTTAGAATAATCTATATTCTTAGAGAATGTGAAAAATTAACAAACTTTAACAAATTCTTAAAACTTTCCTTTTCAAATATCAATGATACAAATCAGCTTAAAATGAAAAACAAACTTTTTTTTTACAAGTTATAACTTGCTTTCTGTTCTCAATCTGTTTAATTGAATAAACAAGTAAAAATATGTGTCGTAGGTTTCAAAATGGTAAACTACTCTTTAAAAATATTCTTCCTTCAGGCAGTTCTGTAAATTTTAAGTAATCACTGTGGGCTATGTTTTGTGAATCCAGTGATGGGAAATAATTCTACAACTGCTTCCCCATTTAGACAACTTTTTCATTTTAAAGCAATGCACCTTTGTCCTCTTGCCCCTTCTTAATCTGTCAGCACTGTATCCTTCCAGGCTGATGCACTGAAAACGCCTTTGTCCTTATTTGGATTATTAAACTTTAAATGTCAAGTTTTTCCCATTTACAAAGGTTTTATCAGCTTCTGACCTGAAAAAGATTAGATGTAATCTTGGATATTAAAACTAGCATCCAGCATGGCAGATTTTTAAGAAACAATGCAATGTGAATTGTGTGACACAATTAGCTTCACAGCTTCTCAGTGAGAAGTAACATACTTCTTGAGGTTATAATTTGTGCATTCTGCCAATTTCTTAGCCTATTTGCTTTGACTTAACCCTTCAAAAATGGGCAGATATTTGTATAGTTTATGCTTTTTCTCTTAAGTACTGTGGTCCATCTGAATAACATCACTGATTGGCAGACTGGATTTTATAAAAGCCAACAATATAGTAATTTTGGTGTCAATTGACAATGATTGAGATTTAGAGGCATTGTTAAGGAATATGAAGGTTATTTCAATACAAATATCATGTTCATTATATGATAACTGAAATAGTTAATAAGGGACTAACTGGAATTATAAAGGAAAAAATACACATCAATGAGAAACAAAGGCAAGCAACAGCACAAAAATCTCCATGAAAGCTGTTTAATTTTAAAATTTTTTCTTGTATAGATTTTTATGTATTATGTCAAAATAATGTGCATATGGCAGAATATAATTTAAAACTTTCATGATCCTATTGATAACATCCTACGTACTGTCTTTCCACATGTAAACTTAGTTTATTAAAGTGATGTTTTTGAAAGAACGAATTTGAGAGTTTATGAATATTATTTATTGAAAGCATGGATTTCTGTGGTGTGTGTAATATAGTTCTCACCGAAGACCCATCTATTTATATTAATATGAAATAGCACAGAATTATACTGAATCTTGTTAAAAAATTAAATTTTACAATGTATGAAGATGTTATATTTTGACACTTTAAGTCTTTAATACTTACAGTTGAAAAACGAGGAGGCTTTCAAAGTTTCCAGAATTTTCAAACATTCAAGATGGATTTGAACTATACTTATGAGTTGGAAAACATTTAAATATTTCACTTTTATTTCTCACATTCTATAATGACTTAACTCAGAAATTAAGAATTTTAGCTGCTGGACATTCACATCCATTTCATTTAATTCAATAACAGTTTAATATTTTAGGGAATCCAATTCTTTTCAAGTTCATTCAGTATTTTTTCTTGAATTTTATAAAGGAAATGTTCATATAACACTACATTATGTTTTGAAAGTAATGCATTGCTATTAATATATTATATATGCTGAGATTCAATTTTTTTTCCTTTTTTGAATTTTTCAGTCACAAAATGGACCTATTTAATGGAAATACCATGGTACTAACTTTGTCATGAACCTAAATGAGCCTGTTCACACCAGGCATGTAGCTTTCAGATAATATCTCAGGGTTTTCTTGCCTTACTTTCCTAATATGCAATAGGAGGAAAATGATGGTACTTATTCCCTATAAAAATTTCCATAAAAATGTCAAGTAGATTTTCAGTTACTTTTGCTGTGCTTTTTTAAAGTCCAGGAATGTTCTTAGACATGTTCTGGATTTAAGAGGAGGGCACACACTTTACAAGGTAGCAATGATTTTAGATGGCAAATGATAGGATGCTATGAGGAAATACTCTGTATTCTGTGCATATCAAATTCCACTGAAAAATTAGAATGCAGTGTTAAGCTAAAAGGTATTGTATTATTAGTGGTATTTTTCCCTTGATATGCCCACTAAAACAAAGGGGGAAACACTTAGAGTTGTTTTCATTGACTAACAGGCAATTAAAATACCACTGATGACATTTTTACTTCCAAGTGATGCTATATCTAGATATTAAGAGATTGCAAATATGCCTTGAAATCTGACCACTTTCATGATTGTGAATTTCTTGTATTATAGATAGAGATTTTCATGTTTCAAATCTATGAACTTTCTTTTAAATTACAGAATTTTAAAATATGGAATATATCATTTAATATGATATACTAATATCTATACTGGAGAGATGGCTCAGTTGTTAATGTGCTTGCCCGCAAGGCCTAATGACCTGAGTTCAACTCCTCAGTATCCAAGTAAAGCCAGATAAACCAGCATCTTGCATCTGGCTAACAGCAGTTGCTAGAGGCCCTGCTGTGTGTTTTCTTTCTTTTTTTCCCTTTTTTCTCTATTTATATGGTAGAATAAATAAAATATCTATTCTGCTTTTTCCAAATCAAGCCAGTGTAAAGGAGGTGGATGGTTTTAGTGAATCCCATTAAGGATGCGATTTTTCTCATTGTAGGACTAATAGTAAACAATATTTAAAAAAATTCATTCACTCTCCTAGCAAGTATTTGTGCAAAAATTCCAAGAAGAATAATAGCTACAAAAACCCTAAGAACCCAAAGAAATTTTTGATGTATCTAATGTTTTGGATTCATGTGGAATAAATTTAATCTATTGGAAGTGACAATGTATTTTAGTATTTGCACTTAAAATATTTTTGATTTTAACTAAAGCAACTGTATCTTAAAACTTCATAATCTTCTGTCACTAGATACTGCAAGTATTCCCTTTAAAACACATTCAAATTTATTCAAATGATAAACATTTTTGGTTTAAAAACAATGCCATTAAGAACCTTTAGGAATTTGGTGTTGATGGTTTCTCTGTTTCTTTTTTTTAGTCATGGACCACACCTTCTAACTGTGGTATATGTGGAGAGAAACCATTTGCATTTAGAGACTATTTTTATTCACACATTATTTCAACCAATAAATGGCTACACTTAGGATATGAAAGGCAGAATAATATGCATCTATATGAGAAATGTTAAAGGGGTATTGGGGCTGGGAAGATGGCTTGGAGGTTAAAGGTGCTTGTTGGTAAAGCCTGCTGGTCTGGATTCAATTCCCAAGGTGCTGACTTAATTCAGATGACAAAAGTAGTACACACCAAACCACACACACACACACACACACACACACACACACACACACAGAACACACACACACATACAACATGCACCACACACACATCACAGACACACACACACACAACAAACACACACAGGGACACACACACCACACAAACACACACAAAAATTAAAATTATTCAAAATTTTAAAACAGTAACAAGAGTATGGAAATCATGTGTGTATAAATAATGTGTGCATAACTTCTGTATGATACAGCCAAATACAAGCTCAGAGCTTTATGATTAGCCTCATAAAGGTTGAGCAATGAAATAAGAGCATACTGAAATATTTAAGCATTCAAAATGTGACCAAAAAGCAATAGAAAGATCAAGAAAATCGTACTGTTAGTGGAAATAATAAAATCCAGGATAGAAAACAATGTTCAAAAATTGGAAAAAATAGACATAATTGTCTAGAATTCATATTCATATTTATATTATTTTTATTTTCATAAACTGAGTTCTTAATACTAAAAAATAAAGTAGAAAGTTAATTCTAAAATAAAGAAGAAAATAATATACATTATAAGAAATAATATGAAAAGCTTTACAGACAGGTAAAAGAATACTGTGATATCGATCTGTTCCTCATCTATGTCTCTAGCTATATCAAATATATAGGACAATGGTGAAAATATGACTGAAAGTATATATACTGAAAGTATTATAGAAAATACTTCTGAATAAAGTGTTAATCTTTGATGAACTCTTTCTATTTAGCCTTTTATGTAATATATACATATATATGTATATATATTGCATCACTGAAGTTTTTGAACCTGATTGGCAATTATGTGATCACACAATATACAATAAATGATTTATTCACCATGGGTAAGGTTTTTATTAAATCCAGACATGAAAAAGACTAGAATACAAATGCTTCTTTTTTTCAAATATTTTATTTATTCATTTTCAAGCAGAGAGAGAGAGAGAGAGAGAGAGAGAGAGAGAGAGAGAGAGAGAGAGAGAGAGAGAGAGAGAGAGAGAGAGAGAGAGAGAGAGAGAGAGAGAGCAGGGCCACCACCTTGTGGGTCTGGCTTATGTGGGTCCTGGGGAATCGAACCCGGAGCCTCAGGCAATGGAGGCAAGTGCCCTAACCGCCGAGCCATCTCTCCAGCCCCAAATGCTTAAGACTGTCATTAAACTAAGTCATTGAGAACTACAGACTTTGTATTATAAGGGTGAGTGTTTCATCATGATATTTGCTGTTTATCTCCTTTCACTGTGAAATTACAGTGATAACTGCATTCATGAGCTTCTGCTGATTGTTCTCAGAGTTGATTTTTTTAAAGTCTTAAATATATATTTATTGTCCATAATGAGTTACATTATTCAGTGGGCAAACAATGAGTTGTTATTCCCACTTCCCCAATGCCCCCCCATCCCCAATCAGTCTTCCGATGAAATCATGTAATACATGAAATCGTGTAATACATGATGTACTCCTAAGTACATCTCCACTGGAGCGTTTATAGATGTGGCTCAGTGCAAGAAACTTTGCCTACATAGATGGGGACCTTACATTTGATCCCCAGAAATACCAAATGACAAGCATTTCCTGGGCACTTTCTTCCCACCAGTATTGGAGAATTGATTTCAACTAATATTAAACTAGAGGCATAAGGAAATTCTATTCCTCTTTAATTGTATATGAAAGGAAAGAATCCTATAGATATGACCAGACATTTGTCTCTACCATGGTCGATTCACTTGAAAATGTGCTATTCTCTTTTCACAATATTTAAATATATGTTTTTGTTAAACCCAATTTGGATTTGTATAATATACCGGATATAGAAAGAAAAAATATAAATTCCCCATGGCTGCTTGGACACTGATAATTCATTTACTAAGTCACCAAATTATTCTGGGAAGGGTTTAGAACAGCCATTTAGCTTGTGGAAAGAAAACATATGCCTCTTGTACTATTTGCTATCTTAGATATACTTGACAGAATATTCATTCTTAAGATTACTTTATGTGTGCAGATTATTTTTTCACCTTTCTTAGATGATCAAAGCAGATATTATAATCTAGATGAAATTGATTAATTATATTTCACATGTAAATTTATTTTAAATAGTTGATGATATATGCACTCAGTATTCAGAGACACAGTAGCCTAAAAATATAACATATTCTTATTATTTTAAAAATTACACTGTCATTGTGCTATTTCATTTCGTAATAAAACAAATTTTTTTTATTTTTCAGAATTGAATAAAGTAATCATACAAGTGAAAGGAGATTAAAAAATATTCTGGATATTCTTTCCATGTGATATTCATTGTGGATGAAGCATTCAGACAACTTACAGAGGGGTATAACTGTAAGTATTTGCAAATGGAATTAGAATGCTCATTTTTATATCTTGACAGCCTCATATAAGTTTCTAAATGGAATATGCATTCTAGAATAGCAATTGGCAAAATGCTTCAAATTCCTGATGTATCAGGTAACACAAGTATAGCAAAGCATACAGAGAAAAGTGTCTTATTCACTGTAAAATCACCTAATTGTAGAAAAAATGTTAGCAATAAACAAAGGTGTGGTACAAAAGTCCAATTGTGTACCACCAAAATGATCTTGGTCCAGAATATATTCAGGTATGTTACTGTGTTCAGGTGTGAAATTAAAACCATTATCAGGCTATGATGGGAAAATCAAAGTTTTTCTATGAAGAATAAATTCAAGATGAGTTATGTGCATAAAATACTAGCAGATTTTATGAGGTAGAATGTTTCAATTTGGTTTTATCTTTTATCTATATATTGTCAATGAATATAGAACCCAGTAGTACTAATGGACAGTTTTGTCTTTGCCTACATAATCTAACTCACTCTTTGTGTTTCACTTAAGTGTAATTCAAGAGCAATTGTTGTTATGATTAGTTGTTGAGTTTGTTAGCAATTTCACTGTTTGGATATGTTCTTTTCTATCATAGCTAATACTCTAATTAATCCTATGAATTTAAAATAGGCAGAAGCACAGACTATATTTACTAGTAAAACCTTCATGCAAGTAGGAATTCATTGGAATTTGTAATCACATGTAGGTTGCTTGGCTGATTCTCAACTAGAATTCACCCTCAAATCACTAGCTTTAATAGTAGCTGCATATCTTAAACACTACCTCAAAATATAGTTAAATATGAGATGTTTTCACTTGCTTTATTAATCAGAAAATTAAATAGTGAAAGATCTTTAAAAATAACCTATGACATAAATTTTTTTTCCAAGTTGGAACATTGGGTTATTAAAGTCATTTTGATTGAAGCAACTTAAATGTCATTTTTTTTCTTTCATTAGTTATTTTAGCTAATATAACTATACAATAACTTAGATATTCCTACTTCAAAATTTAAGAATTATATTAGTAGTTAACTTTAATTCAAGACTTGGATGACAGCTCTAATTTACTGTTAAAATGGATACATAAAGTTTTCAGCATTAGATGTAATATTTACAATCTTTGGCTTTAGTCTTATAATGTTTACCTCTTCTTTAATACATAAAATATATAAACTCATTTTATAAGTAAATACAAACATTTACTGAAAGTCATTGTGATCAAGAAAAAATAAATCATTTTCAGCACTAGAGATGGAACTCAGGGCCTTGTGCCTAATACGCAAGGTCTAGAGTACTGAGCTATTCCCCATCCTAATATCTTACTCAGAAAGAATCAAAACATGCATATAATTTGTTGTCATCAGGAAGATATTTCAATGAAGGTAAATACCATGGGAAGTATTTTCTGTTTTTTTTTTCTTTATTTGAGATAGGGTTTCATGAAGTCCAACTGGTTTTCCATTCAGTACATAAATGAGACTTTCCATGAAATCCGGTGCCTCCTCCTACCTCCATAGTGCTCTTGAAGGCATGTGCTGCCAAGCTCTGTGAGTATTAGCACATGAGTAAAATTTGTTCTAATTATTATTGTTGCCATGGTGACTAAAGAATCTGTGCATTAGAACTGGGCGTGGTGTCACAGGCCTTGAATTCCAGCACTTGGGAGGCAGAGGTAGTAGGATCTCCATGAGCTCCAGGCCATTCTGATACTACACAATGAGTTCCAGGCCAACCTGGGCTAGGATCAAGGCCCTACCTTGAAAAACAAAACAAAATTGCTTTGAAACACTTAATCTTGTAAAATCCTACAAGCTATTTATCAGAACCCTGTAGATAAATGCAGATTTTCTGAAATACTTTTCAGTGACTGGTAATTCTAAGTGATTTTGGACCAGCATTTCTTCAACACAGTGTGTTGAAGATAATGTTCAGTATGTGAAATTATGTATCGACCTAATCACTTTCTGGTGTATTCAGCAGAGTTTGTGTGTGTGTGTGTGTGTGTGTGTGTGTGTGTGTGTGTGTGTGTGTGTGTGTGTGTTTTAATAACCATGATTAAAACTTCATTCCCAGCAAGAATATAGCCTGGTATAAGAAAAACTTTTGATTAAGCAAACTGCATCAAGCCCTCTAGTGGCATCAACATATAAAATATTTCATTGTAGTTTGCTCAAAAGTGGATTTGTTTATTTTTTCCTTAATTGCAGGTATTTACCATTTCCTTGAAATTAAGTATTTTTAAAATCCTATTTGCTGTGTATGGCAAGTAATGGGTATAAGAATTTAGGTATTTTTTGGAAAGGATAAAACGACTAAATACCTAGACTTAGCACTAGAAATGTATAGTCTAGTAATTGATAAAACACAATGTTTGGATCAGCGATTATGATTGTTACGTGTCATGGTAAGAATACAAGAAGTGTTTGTGTACATACAGATGTAGATGAGATGTGTGTATTCTCTCTTTAAGAAATGATGACTATACTAGTCTTTTTTAAAAAGAGACAATATTTACAAAGCAAAAGATTCATTGGAATAAACAACACTGGAGTGTAAACAATGGCCAAGGTTTCTTTTATTAAACCTTCATTAAGAAGTACTTTAACACAATTTAAGGGTCAAAGGCAGTTAAGGGTCTTATGCTTAAGAAGGGTTGTTTCCAATGAGGCTTTTTCTCTCTTGTTCTTATTATAGAAAATGTGCACTTAGAGAACAGCTTTTCTTGACAGATATAGAAAATAAATGTTACAGTTATTAAGTAGCAAACTTCATCTTTGTGCCAGCCATATTTGTATTCTTTAAAATACACTGAAGTAGTAACAGTTATTCTATGCAGTCAGAAGAAACTGAAAAGTACCAGGAAGTGAAAATGGACAGCGTTATTGAAAGTATAAGGTTCAGATCGGAGTCTAAAAAGATTATTTTTTTCCAAAAAAAGAAATACTTTATTGCTATTACTTTAACTTTAATCAAAGCCATTAGGTTCATGATATAACCACAAAGTTAAGTGTGGTAGAAAGTGCTGTCATCATCTCAGATAACCCACATAGCATCTCCGCTCTATACATTTTTGTGCAGATGAGTATAACCAGTGCTATACGTTAGCTCACCTCACAGGTCCTCAGATGATTATGATTCCTTTGGAATGTCATGATTTCACTGTTTCCCACTGGGGACCCAATGCAGTTGATGAACACATGGTCTCATGTTTTCTCCATTTCTGTCTTTGAGTTTTCATCTCCAATTAAAATTGTTTGAAAACAAAATTGTAATTGGTGTTTCTCCTTTTTCAATGTCTTTAATATACTAATTTCCAATCTATGGTGATTGAACATATACACGCTATAGCTTTACTCCAATATGAATTCATTTTGAAATTTGAAGAGGTTTGTACTTAATTTTGGTATAATTAAAATACTCATAGTTACTTGAAATCTCTCAGGTTATGATGAAGCTCCTCTAGTGAATTCAGTTTACATCCTCACCTTCTTGGATGATTGACAGAACAGACATTTGAAAAGGAAGAAAGAAAAAGTATATTCTTGAACTTGAAATATTTTCAAGTTCCACCTTATATAATGTATAGTTATGTGGAAATTAGATTTGAATTAAGAAACATAATATCTTTGTCCCTCTCCACAACTAGGTCTTCTGTTCACATAGTCCTCCACATATATAGTAGGTTCATTTTAATAGGTTAGAGATAAATGTTATTGTGAAATCCCAAAGACATTTCCAAAAGTAATAATGTCTAGCTACAAATCATAGAATAACTCAATATGGTCTTGTAAAATGAGAGAAGCAAAATGTTGTTTTGTTTTCTAAGATATTTTCCAGTTTCAAATTTCCTTCTATCTTCTTTGTCTTCTTTGATTTTGAGATATTAAACTTAAACAGAGAAAGCTGATCTGCCAGTGCTCTGAGAATTTGGTTAAGAGAATACTCTAAAATAACACTGGCAGTCAAGCCTTTAATTGCAAAAAGGACCCATTTGCCAATTCAAGACGGTGGTTTCCTTGTTACACTTTCATCAGTGGAACAGTGCTGGTTGAGATCACTTATATCAACACAGGTGTGATTGTCTCATTTCCAAGGAAGCCCTGAATAAACCTTACCTGTTACAAAGAGAGCGGGGGCACAGATCAACCTTGAAGTATTAAGTTCTAAGCCAACATAGAGAAACGAGTGTTCAGGTTCACCATAGTCCCTGATCTCACTGATAAGTAGTTCTCAGTCAAGATGTCATAAGAAGATGTCTGCGAAGTTCCCACATAGAGAGGGCACTGAGCAAGGGCTTGTGGTATAAGAAGCTAGATGTTTATGTCCATGGCTAGTCATTGACTGATGCTCCTGTTGGCATGAGCAGAGGGGCGGACATCACCTCCACCACAGCACTGCAAACAATGGCAGGAAGGTGTGCCAAACACTGGCAAGGGGAAGCTGGCTTATAAACCCAATAAACCTGCTCCTAACAATACAGCTCTAGCGAGGTTTTAATTCTCGAACTGCCATCAGCTGAGGATTGATTACTGAGAACACATTCATGTGTTTGTGGGGGACACCTGGATCAAACCATGACAATGATGATGACCACGTTTCAAGAGAGATGAATTAACATCAAAACAGAGCTCAGTCTTGGAGGTTAGGACTAAGGACTCACACATTTGGCCACTTTAAACAGACCAGGCATAGTAGGTAGGTCTCATGCTGGATTATTCTGGATTAAAAGAAAAAAATTAATAAATCAGAAAGAAGGTCAGTAAGATAGAAAGCCTTGATTTTGACTGTAGAGAAAATGGAAGTTAGGCAAGTTTCCTTTTTATTTGCTGACTTTTGACATAAAAAGCTTACAGAGTATGATGAAAGAGGGGGAAATTGAAGACATGTGAATGGTCCAGCTTAACACGCAGTGCTAGTAGGTTCTACATGAAAGTGAGGCTAGACATTGACATCAGGATCAGCTGTATTCTTCAGTACTAGCTAACTTCAACAATGTCAGCCTCTCAGAACTTCAACTTCTCCATCCCTAAAATGAGGTGAAAATAGCATTATTCACAGAGGGTTATTATGAAGTGACTCGATGTATGTAACTTTTCTGCATATTATTTTGATGCTTCTTGTTAGTAATATTTAGGGAGAGTCCGTCAATCATGATCAATGTCCTGGAAATCGACACCTTAGGGAGGTCTGCAATACACATGAAATGATTGGCATCTGTTTTGGCACATCTGTTAATCAAAGGTATAGAAGATATTAATTTATTATTTCAAAGATCTTAGCAATTACTCTTCTTTTAATGCAAAATTATTGGTAAAATGTGATACCTTATTTTGGTTTAAATATAAACATACCTCAGGACAATTCTAAGGTGCTTGGAAATAATATCCATTTTATCTTAAAACTATAAATATCTGGTAAATACAAAATGTTTAGAATCCTTTGGGGGTAGACATTTTGCAGGGTGTTTTATTCTCTGTAGCTGAGATAAGCAATCTTATATCTCACCAATTAATAAAGAAGTTACAATTTGAGCTAGAAAGATGGCTTGGAGATTTAGTAGCTTGCCTGCAAAGATTTACAACTTTGGTTCAATTCCTGAGTACCCACATAAAGCAAATGCACAAAGTGGTGCATACATCTGAAGTTCATTTGCATGCCTAATCTTTATCTCTCATCTATCTCTGCTTGCAATAAATAAATAAAATAGAAGTAACAACATTGCTTCTTTGCTGATTGTGTATGTGTGTGTGGTATGTGTGGGGGTGTTCATATACATATAGGTGGGTTCACAGGCACATGTGTGATTGTAAGCCATAGGTCATCTAAAGGTGTCTTCCTCAATTCCTCTCTACCTTGCCATTGACAAACGTTATCTCCTTGAACCCAGATTTAACCCATTTGACTACATTAGATTAGTGGTATTTTTGTCTCTGCCTTAATAAAAGGCATGTGCTACCAAGCTCACCTTTTATGTGGGCACTGGAGATCTGATCTCAAGGCCACTTGCTTGTTTCACAAGCACTTTACCAATTAAACCATCTCTCTAATCTACAATATTGGCCTTTAAATGATGACAAACATCCCTTAACAAGCTCTGGTTTAAATAGCAGTAAAATATCATATTGCTCTATTGGGTAGTCATAAATAACAGAAGCATGCTTTTAATAACTATGAAGACTAAACAGACTTCATCAACTGTACTAGACAGTTAGCAAAATGAAATGCATAGTCCAAGTTTTGCTATGTGAGGAATGTATGCATTAAATGTATGAGAGATCACTGAAAGGAGTTCAATAAATTCATAAAAGTGGTGGCGCAAGCCTTTAATCCCAGCCCTTGGGAGGATTAACATGAGCTCAAGGCCACCCTGAGGCTATGTAGTGAATTCAGGTCAGCCTGGGCTACAGCAAGACCCTACCTCAAAAAACCAAATGCACACACACACACACACACACACACACACACACACACACACACGCACACAATTTACAGTGGCATGAATGATAGTGATCAACTAAATGGCTAGTGTTAATGTATCCAATGTTCTTATGTGTATTTTATGAGTGAGTATGTTCCCTCAGAATAGGTATGTATATGTCTATATATGTATATTATGTCTTTTATTAAGTTTCTATCTGCAATCTCTGCACTTGTTTCTGAATGAGATCTGCCTGGTGTTTACTGTCATTTCACTAGAGTACAGCTTTCCTGATGATTTTGTGTTAACTTAGCCTGGTTTCCTCTTCCTTTAGCAAGTGAATGCTAAACTTCATCTCAGATATTGTGACTGAAAGTCGTATTAAGTGAAGGTACTCTCAAATGTAAAGATGCCCATTCATAGCCATTGTTCTATTTCTGAAGGCAGCATTTATGCTGACCAAGAGGCCCATCTATGAATCAGCATCAGTTACTCTGCATCAAATGTAGTGTTCATTCTAATGTGAGTTGCCCAAGATTCAAAAGTTTTCCACTTCTCTGCAAGCTGTGAACACAAGGACCATTCACACCTCTTCACTGTTCTTGTTTCTTTGGAGAAATGATATTTAATTAATAAACAGGACATATTTCGTCACCTAGAATGACATAGCTATTAAGAAAATAGAAAAAACAAACGAGAGCTGATACATTTTGGGGTCTGACTTCCTAAAGGGGACCAATATTTGGTAAGTAGAGGTATCATATATCTTCCTTTGTCCCAACTTCTGTCCTTATTTTAGATTTACCTTTGGCCTCTTAGCTTTTTTAATGTTTCTATTACATTATCCAAGATTCTCTGAGTAATATTTCTTAATATTTCTTTTTAACATGGGGAAAATGGATATTAGAGTGATTATCTTCTCTACATCTAAGGAAGCCTCACAAAGGAAGTTAGTTGTCCAATACACAATCTTTGATATTTCTTATTTATTTTTTATATTTTTATTTATTTTTTATTATTTTTTTATCCAATACACAATATTTTGTGGGGTAAAACGTGGTCGATTTTCATTTGCTACCTTTTAGTGTCAGCAGAGTTTTACAGTACAGCTTTAAGTGTGCCCATAAACCACAGCAATACTAAAACACGTAAGTCAAATTCTGATCATTTCTTTTGTCAAAGAAGCATGCTCTTACCTTATGAGTCACTGTTAAATATGTGTTATGTAGAGGAAAAAATGAAAATACATTATTGGAGAGTTTTTGGCCAATTTGTATAATTTTTTCAGTTAAGCAGTCATAAATCAAGGAATATTGTATTTTTTGAGGCTCATTAAAGAGACATTATACATCATAATAGTGAAGTCGTCAGCATAATGAAATGATGAATGCCTGGTAACTATCTCTATGTAAATGATGTGAGACAGTTTCAGGGTGTTACAAAGGAGAATAATAGTTTCTCTGACAGTTCCCTGTAGGTGCGGTTGCTGGATGCGGGTGACAGATGTTAAATGGAAATCTTCAATGGCACGCACTTATTAGCACGCATTGGGAGCTTGCAATAAAATAAGACAAATTGCAGATAATATCCTTACAGAAGAACTTGTTTGGCAAGGTTTGTTATTGCATTTTAAGGGTCTTTGTTATTGGCAATGACTTTATTATAAATTAAAAGAAACACGATACAAAAGGATATTGTTATTTTAAGATTAGTGGATTAAATGTCTGTGCATATATTGTAATACCAGAACATTTTGTTAACTAATACAAAGAACATTTTATTCCATTTAATTTTTTAATTAAAATGTGCATACTATCTTTTTAAGGAAGCATATCTACAGAACTTGTATACTTATGGGATAGATTCTTATGCAGAAGTATTCTAAGTAGTAAGATATGTCTACCTATTGATATATATGACTTCAGTTGTAACCTTCATATTTATTTATTTATTTGAAATGTGTGTGTGTGTGTTGAAATGCAAGCCGTCTATGAATAGATGTGAAAGCCATAAGAGAATGTCTGTGTCTTCCTCATTTCACTCTTCTGCATGTTTCCTTGCAATGGAATTCTGCTCCACCCAGAGCTCTTGCTTCCACCATGTTTTGCTGGTCATCAAGCTCTAGCATTCCTCTGGTCTCTGTCAAACGTATCTCTCACCTCCATCCCCAGGCCAATGGGATTCCACACAGAGCTGTTGACTTGGGTACTGAGGAAGGAAACTCAGGCACTCAGGCTCCCAAAACTATACTGAAATACTCTTCACTCCTGAGCCATATCCTCCCTCCCAATCATCATGTTTATTTTAATATGTTGTGTTTGTTTCCTTGAGACCACACACTCAATTTTGTTGATTAACCAAAACGTTAAATATCACATTGAATGAATTTATTTCACTTATCAAATAGAAGCAGGCATTAGATATAGTAATTTTCTACTTCTCGTATTTTTATGTATTTTATGCAACCTAAATATATAACGTTTTATTAAAAAAGGAAGAAAATATGGAAAGAAGAAAGTGAACAAGTAAGGAAGTGCATGAAGTGGAAAAGATAATATGAAGCCCAGTATGGGCCACTGATGAGTCTATGGCATTGGCCAAACCACCCAGGCTTTCACTCATTTTAAATAAGGATAGTTTCATTATCAACAGGAACAATAGAGAATTCACAGCTGAAATCATATTTGGGTTGGTGGCAATAAAAACTATATATATATATATATATATATATATATATATATATATATATATATATATATATATATATATATATATATATATGTGTGTGTGTGTGTGTGTGTGTGTTTATATGCATATATACACATATATATATAGTTTTATTTGTCATTAAACAAAGATTAGTATATTAATGATTATGAGATTATTATTATAACAAAGTAATGTTTACTTTTGTACCTTTGGAACGGAGACTGGGTACTGAAATTTTCAAATAAATGTGTACAAGTGCATGTGTATAAATAATCTATGCTTGGGGGACAGGGTTATTCTTTTTATTGCCAAAATTCTTCATATTTGGTTCTCAGGGTTCTGACACTTTAAAAGGTGAATGTGAATTGCTGCCAAGAACAAAATTTAAAGTAACAATTATTTCTCTATCATGATATATATATATATTATCATTTGACCTAAGTTTTGGTCTTAAATGTGAGTAGTTATATTTATTTTTCTGTATTAGATTAATACAGAAAAATAAATATAACTACTTATAAGCATGGCATTGTTTAATATTAATTATAAGCATGAAACTATTCAATATTTGTTATTACACAAATGTCTATGAGAATAAAATGGAATCCATTTAAATGTATTCCCACTATTCAAGCAAATAACTGTCTTGTTAATGACACTTTATATTATAGAATTTGCTGACAAAATGTAGCATGAATCGCTTACTATGTTTTTGAGTATTTGCTTTTTAAAATAGATTTGATGTCTTATAATAATTTAAGTATCAAGAATAATACATGAGCAAACTGATGCAACTAAACAGAATTTTAAATATTTATAAATAATACTCTATATTATTGTGTCATTTCATGTTATTTATCACCAATTTATTCTCATCATTTCACAGGTTTTCTCATTTATTAAAGGGGACTACTCATGGTGTTATATTCTAATTCTTCAAATTATTGCACATACATCACAGGGAGCATCAATTTTATGTCACAATTTTGCAGTTTACTCCATTATTCAATAAATATTTTCTTTGAGGAAGTAATTGGAAAGCCTAGAAAGACTCAAAATTTCTGGCAAGACACTTTTTTTCACTTTTTTTACACACGGAAGAGCAGCATTTAGCATACATTTCATATAGTGCCATTGTAATTAAAGTTATGCAACATAATAATAATAAGCATTTCTACAAAGTTTATATTTTAAAATGTACATGACTTTATATTAACCTTTGTCCTTGAAATCTAAGTTCATTGATATTTCTATACTATCTTAGTGCTCTTGAAAATCTTTTAAGATCAAACGAAACACATTATGTATGAAAATCTATAAAACCTTTGTCTAATCTTAAAGTATATTGTATGGAAAGAGAATTTTCAATTGGATATTTTTCCAGTGACTTAATATCCTTCTATTTGTAAGATAGTTAAAGAGACAGATGACCATTGAATGGGGACAAGTGGATCAGAGTAATATTTCTACCATACCACTAGACTTTTGGAGCCTTTGCATAATTTATTTTCTTCATCTTCCCCAAAAATATCGTCAGTCTCTCATCACTAACAATTAAAACAAATAATATCTGGACTTTTAAATTTTACCCCAGTTAATTTCTGTATCTTGCAAACACATCCTTTATGGACATGCATCTTAGTGCACTTCCAATTTATTAGTCAGAACATAGGTAGTTCAGAGGGAATACAGGTCTGTGATTAAGGAAGCCTCAGAACTCATTGACTCACTCCAACAGGAGTAACAGGAGTGATAGGAGGGGGAATCTATGATTTACTTTGGGGAAAGTAGCATCCTCACATGCTTGAAATGATAATCATTTTAAGAATCATTCAGTCAGGATCACAACACTAGAAAAGATTAGTCATTGAAGAATTAGATGCTTTCTTATATGAGAACTTGCTGCCTGGACCAGAGTGTAATAACAGGAATATGTGAAGTGAGTCACATTCAGTTAGCATTATCTGCCACAGATAAGGGATGGATACAGGTAAGTTACTTACTGGCGCTAAAAGTCTGTAAATCATGGGTCCAAAGTCATACAGGTAGTTAACTCTGAATCCCTAGCTATAAATAGGGCATCCGACTCGTAATCCAGTGCCATTTGCTCTGCTCTACTGGCAAAGTAGAAACATTCTCAGTCGGCTTTCTCAGTGCAAGTCCACTGAGACCCTGGGGAGTCTAATTGAGAGCATGAAGTAGAGCCTTGCAGGATACAGCTGCTGCACTGAACCAGCACCATTGTGGGGGAAATTTATTGCAGCTCATTCATTTTGTGTTACATTTTACTTAAGGATATTCTGAAGCACTTTAACTCAGTAACTTCCTTTAATAATTTTGTTTCCCTATATTTCACAGGTTATCTTTTCTTAGAATTTCTAAGTCGATGAGGACTGACTGTCTTATAAATCTAAATAAATGCATTTTTATTCATTTATTTTCCATACTGAAATAGTAATATCCACTTATATATTTGAGATAAAAATCTATCTCATGGAAAATTAGAAGCTAGATTTAAACACAAACATTTTCATGTCAGTATGTAATATTGACTAATGAAATTTTTGATATCAAATTTCAAGGAGTTCAAAAAAGAGGACTAAGCCAGTTCAGGAAAATACAGACTCTAGCCAACATTACTGCTCTGCATCCCTCACCACCTTCTTATAAAATCTTGTCAAACTGATTAATATAACAGAGCACTTCAGCTTTGCTGAAATACACTTACTCAATTCCACTGAAGATTATAGGTTTCAAATAATAAAATTGGATTTTATTGAGGATTGAAGTGTGTAAATAGAATATTTGATTGAATTTAATAAAATGGTATCCTGCTGATGGAGGCAAGTCATTTTTTCTAGTTTTAACTTGATTACAAGAAGAGAAGGTTTATGAGCTATTCTGAATGGAAAATTTCTGTCTAGAGGGGAAGACTGCACAGAGACTAAGAAAAATAAGCAGAGCCATTTACTATTTTTATATAAAACATTTGGGAATATATGGCTGTTTTTTACCTTTTGTGGAAGTATTTGGCAACTTCCATATTTTGCTATGCACTAAATCACTTCAGTTGAACACATCAGAAAAAGAGGTGAGTCTGCAGAACAGGTTCTTCCTCTGATATTGAATAGCCCATGATCTTAACCATGATTTAATAGATCTATGAAATTCTATAGGTAATCAAATTCATCTCAATCAGTACAAAATGAGTCAGTACATGATAACTAATGTTATATAAGCATTTTTTCTTTAGTCATTTTTGAGGTTTTATAAAAATAAATATGATAATTTCATTTTAATTGTCTCCTTTCTAATTCACAGTGAAATCTGATCCTTGGGAAAAATAAAACTTTATGCCAAATGTTAAAACAGTTTCTGAAATATATCAGAGGAATCATGTTTAATTATAAAAATACCATCCATATTTTGCTTATGCTAATGTCTGCCTTTTGATAACAATATTTTATTTATATCTTATAAATTACTTCATATGTCAATTTAGTAAAAAGAAAATATTACTTTATTAAACTACTCTGTTTCTAAATAAATCCAATATTTTAGTTAGGCATGCACACTGAAAGTACTTTTAAACCATTCAGTCACAACAGAAACTTTTAAAGATTATTATGACATTTTAAGAGATTATTATGAAGGTAAACAATGGGTTTGAAGTTACAAGGAGTTATAATATATGTAGGACAAATGTTAAACGTTGTCATATATGAAGTTATTTTATGGATTGACAATGATAATAAATAGCCCCATATAAATATAAATTTAAATGCTTCATGAAAGAATAGTTTAAAGTTATTTCAAATATAATGCTTACATGCACCGTGGAAAAATATTTAAAGTAAATGTATAATATCTATGTAGTACTTATTCCATACCTACGTGGCTTCAAAAAATCATAAGTAAACACTTGAAGAATGGCTCAATTTAAATAATTCATATAATATTTTATGTATGAGTTTACATAGTATATTCATAATGTTTATTTTATTATATTATTAACTATTTGTTAATACATTGTTTGTGTACTTCAGAAAAAGGGCACATAAAATAGATATAGAGAATAACTAGAGGAAAAGAAAATACATGAGAAAACAAAAGGAAGAATCTTCAGTCAGATACATGCTTTGAATATGCAGAAAAAATGTGAACATATCAATTAAAAATAAATACTATATGAGAAAATACATGAGTTTAAACACATACACACATACACACACATATATATATATTTATATATACATATATACATATATACATATATACATATATACATATATACATATGTACATATATATATATATATATATATATGTAGTTAGCCCCACACTGCTGGGATGAATCAGGCACAATTTGAGGGAGAGGAAATTATTTATTGAAACTACAGATTGAGGGGAAGTTCCGTAACAGCCAAAGAGCCTGGCCCTCTTTCGTAGGTCCAAGCAGAGAGAGAAACACATCACAAACACCATACACACAGAACAGCAAACAGGCAGGAGGGCCAAAGAGAATTTCTTCTCCTTTATATTGGATTAGCGTAGGATCTTACAATCCTATTCCTGATTTAATGGCTTCCTGAGTCTCTGGAATTTCCTTCCTGCACTGCCTACACAGGAAAGGATGTTTACTTCTTGCTTCTTTGAGCTTCATATATCCTGCCCACTATTGAGAGGCTGCCTTCCTGTATACATCCTCAGAGACCTACCCAAAATAAATAAAAAGATCAAGTTGACAACAAAACCTAAACATCATATATATATATATATATATATATATATATATATATATATATATATATATATATATATATATATATATATATATATATATATGTTTTTGTACAATCATCAAACATTTGTTTGAAAATTTTAAAAGCATGTATATTTGCGGATTTATAGTTTAATGAGAAGAAGAGACAGAAGGTAATTGAAACTAAAGTAATATGGACTGCTAAAGTAATATACTTTTTAAAATACCCAATGGACAGAGAAATACTTCATCAGACAAATTAAATGTTATTTGGAAATATGTATTCATACAAAATTTAGGTGCATTTTTTAACAGCTCAAATGTGGTTGGAATGAAGCTACAAATAAAGAAGGTTGACAAATCTATTCAGATTCAAAAACCACTGAAATACATACAATTTAACTATTGATATAAAATCATCAGTTTGTCTATGAACGTGGAAGAGGCAATGGAAGTCATTGTCCAAGGAGGACAATGTGTCACAGCACAATGTACATGAACCTTTCATCTTGAGAGGCAGTTCTCGTACAACCTTGGGTGGCATTTGTTAATTTGTTAAACCACATAGACAACCTCAGACCACAAGTTGTGTCTGTTTCTTATAAAATGCCTAAAGTGTGGCTAGCTAGCTCTGTCATAGTTTTGAATTATGTTAAGCTCATCTATGTGGTTACAAAGGCTCATTCCACTGCAGTAATGACATTTGGTCATGACAGAAGAGTGTAAGAGTAAAAATACTGGTTCTATTCAGAGACTGTCTGTATCCATGGGATCAGCATCTCATTGTATTATCAGTTCTGAAATTTATTTGAAGAAAATAATTCACTTTCTTTACCTGAATATTTTTACACAACACCCTTCTCATCTCCGATATAAGCATCACCTTAATTCAGTGTGAAAATAAAAAGACCAAACATCAATCCTAACATTATGTTACCAGTAACACATTGATATAAATTCCAAAATTACCTGTGGATCTCATTACTTATAGAAAGAATAAAATCTTCACTTAATGATTGGACAGAAATCAGAAGATGACAAATAAAAATACAATAAATCAGTTTCAAAAATAAATGAAGCCCCAATCAACCAGTGTATAGTGCTGATTTTTTTCTACACTGATGAGTTTTACAGGTAAGAATCTCAAAGTCTTGATCTTCTCTGGTGTACATACTTTTGGTTCTTATTTATTCTCAAACTCTATGTAGGTTTTAAAAAGCCTCATTTGTCCTCCAGCAATTGTTCCAAAATCCAAACTGAAAGAAAGTAACCATGTTTCTTATTTTTAAGCTTACATTCAGCATCTACATGTAAGATTCCAAATATTCAATGTTTCTTCCATTACATGCTCCAGCCTAAGTGCTCTCACTCCTTGAAGCAAAGGCAAAATCATTTGTAAATATTAACTGTAGACTACAGTGTATTAGTGGAGAAGGCAACTTTGTTGAAAACTCAATGAGGTCCAAAGGAGAATTTGATCACTATTTTCTTACACATTTATAAACATTCTGAAACATGAAATTACATGAAATATAATGTTTATGGTATTAATTGGATATATACTAATACAATATAGAAAGTGTTCCTTGCTCAGAAAAATCTATTTAAAGTAATTATGAATTTATAAATGTGTGTGTTTAATTGTAGAATAGCGGTGTATGAGGCGGTAAACACTTCAACTTCTAGGACTTTATTCTGGAACTAACATTGCAGGTCCTGCATCACAAATTCATCACAAGACCAGTAATGAAATTCAGCTATGCAGACATGTTAAGAGACTTGAAAAGGTCTGTTGTCAGGCAGAATGGAATTGTTCTTATTGTCAATTTAGAGAGTCTGCATTGTGCAAATATCTCTTTAATGACTTGATCTGAAGATATTTGTGAATGGCACACCCTTTATTTCAATCTGAGGGTTAGTATTATATAGACAGTTACATTTTTTGCCATTACTATCATTATGTTCGACTCCCGATTTAATTTAATTGAAATCAAATTGCATCACATCACAATTTTAGTTAATCCAAATGTTAATGGAACATACAATAAAGGTTGCAATAACTGTTGCTTAACAAGGCTATCAATGACTTTGTACAAGTCATATTAACAGAATGTCACATTTCTAAGTGCTTCAGAGGAACATAAGAAAATAACAGTTACACCCTTCATTCTGTGGCAGTGCTGAACACCTGTGAATCATCAAATGTTAAGAGCATTACAGGGACCATATAACTGAGAAGGGACTGAAGGGCTGATTCAGCATCATATCATAATAGCTAAGAAAATCCAAGGAAACAGTCTCAGGGTATTTGTACAACGCACAGGTGAACAGGGAAAAGGAAGAAAACATCATCATATTTTCGTCTTCCAAAGAGCTGGTGTAAAACGAAAACATTGTTGTTCAAATCGCCTCCACAATGGATGAAAAGTAGGAGAAAGCCGAGTATAGGTAACTGAGCCTGGATTTCATTGAGCTGAAAGCCTTCACTCCATTCCCTTACGTCCAGGACTCTAGTCAGTAAAACATCTAAATCCCAGGTAACTTTCTAATTGGAACTATGGTGAAGGCAGTTGAGCAAGGGGATATAAATTATTGTTTAGTGTGTAATATTCAGTCAATTTTGAGACAGCTGTAAGGGGTGCAGTTATACTTCATAATTTTAAGTTTAGAGCTGAAAGAACCCCGTTTCATTGGTATTCTTTATTCCTCTTGATTCATTAATATTGATGGTTAATATTCACTAATAATTTTTGACATTAAGAACACATTGCCTCTATTCCTTTGTGTTGTTGTTTGGGTATTTGTTTTATTTTTTTAAATTTTTTATTGTCCATAATGAGTTACACTATTTAGTGGGCCAACAATGAGTTGTTAGCCCCAATTCCCCAATGCCCCCCTCCCCATCCCCAGTCAGCTGGATATCTTCCTCCTCTGTGGGTCCTCTGGATCAGTCCTTGTGGAGGGGACCATGGATAGCCTAGTACTCAGCCTGGTTCTCCTGGCCCAAGTGTGTTGTTGTTACTGAGGGGTGCCATGCCTCTGGATAGTCTCCCCCACCATGGCTATCACAATCTTTCTGCCCCCCTCTTCCACTCAATTCCCTGAGTTGTGGTGGGTGAGTATTAACGCTGCTTTAAGGTTCAGAGCTTAGGGGTCTTTGTGTCGAAAATCATTGGTTTCTGTCTCACTGGCTTGTCCTGTGTTGATTTAATGGCTGCGGCTCCCACTGGTTCATCCCATCATTCTCTGTGGGGTTCCATATGACTCCTCCAATATATGACTGTGGTGGCTCCTCTCTTGCCAAGATCTCATTTTTGAGATGAAGACCAATTCTGTAGCCCCTGCTGGCTGGACTTTTATGCATAGATCAGGCTTGCGTCAAATTTGTAATGATCTGGCTCTCTCTGCTTGAGGGCTTGGTTAAAAAATACACCAGAATGGCTGGCTCTTTTCTTCCTTTTAGGTTATTTTAGTATGTCTACATTACTTTAGGGAATATTTTATACATAATACCACAGGAAATCAGAATATTTTCACAAAATCCTAGATGTCTTCTTCTGCCATTATGTTACCTTGAATGAACTGTCATCCTGTCTCTCCTATCTTCTTATCTTGAAATGAAGAGATTATGTGCATATTTTCTTAGTTATTTATAACATTCTAGAAGATTCAATTTATTTTCTATAAATGCAATGTTGATTCATGTCCAGATCTCCACAACTTCTGTGTCACAGTAGGACCTGTGATTTTTCTTTTCATGTTTGTCATTTATTTTTTTTTTCCCTTTTTTTATTTCAGGTGCATAGAATTGATTAATTCCAATCCTTGGTTATTGGCATGCACTCCTCCTTGGACAATCTGTGGATTCCTTAATTTCATTCTCAGAGCCTGGCTGATGATTTGTGCTCACTGTTTGTTCTTCCCCTGCTCCACCATCCCATGACTCATACAGTAACCAACATTTGGGGTTTGTGTTTACCAACCCATGCTTATATTTTTAATAATTTCCCTTGGTGTATATTGTATCATATTATTTGCTTGCTTGTTTTTTGAATTTCATTAAAACATTCCATAAAATCACTTTGAGAGAATTTCCCCCATTACTTCATTACCATTATTTCGTACTATAATACAAAATAATGTTTTTAGTATTTCCCATGGAAATATGACATAATCCATTCTAAAGTATGTGATTTGTTTTTTAACGTTTGATCAGTGTTGTTTAAAACATTATTGTGTGTTTTTAACAGGTATATTATAAAATATCCTATAATAGATTATAATTATTTCTCTTTTAACTGGTCCTGTACCTTAGCTGTATTTTAGATTCCTTTATCGTAGCTAGTTCCATATAAAATTATTAATAAAACACTTAAAATGTGGTTTAAAAATAAATTTGATTTGTTTGGATTTTTATATTTCATGGTTCAAGAGAGACATAAATGTGTTTCCCTGGAGTTTTTGTCCTTTTCTGTCTGTTTTATTCTTTTATTTCTTATTTTCATGTGTCCAACAATATTTTATTTTCTTATATTATCAGATCTGATTCATTTCTTATGGTAAAATGGCATTTAGAACATTCCAGAATCTTTATAAAGGTATCAGTGCTCTTTCATGATTCATTTGACATTTTAACAAAATGATGATTAAGATGTTCATCTAAGAAGTATTCCTCTTAATATCTCTGTAGAATTGCACACCTTCCTTTCCAATTATTCTCTTTTACAACATTATATTTAACCAAGTTAAGTAGCACAATGCCTAAGACTTAATCTGATATCAGCTGACTTAGGTAATGATGCAGGAAATAACATTTTAAAAGAGGAGCAAATGAGAAAAGGTAACAATTTAAAATAAAGAATTAAGACAGGCATATTCATCAATTATCATTTGGGCACCACAGAGGACCTGGCCTGAAGGTATTCCATTTAAAATGTTCTGTCAGTACTATTGGATCCCTGAAGCAAAAAGAATAAGGGGTTGGCGTCCCAATTAAAATATTGGAAATGCCAGCAAACTGAGGGGAATGGTTTCATATGTTTTGTGAGAAAGGACTGCTGGTAAAGCTATTCTGGCATGGATTATGTGGAAATATTTTGAGAATCAAGATGTGTTTGAAAACATTCTAACTTTTGCTTTCTTTTTTTATTTTTCTAAGTGAATTTACTGATCTGATACCAGTATGAGTTAGACCAGATTATGGCAAAATCCTAGAGAAACTTAAGAATTGAAAAAAAAAATCTAAAGGTAGATCTTATATGTTAGCCTTCCAGTAATTTCAATTGCTTATAATTTAAAGAGGGGAGAAACAAGACATTTCTTAATATGCAAATTGTTTCTACTTTGTAAAAGGATATACTGAAGAACAAAACATTGCCCACTACTATGGGTAGTATTTCTACATTTAGAGAAATACTACATTTCAAATTGTGTGTATGTGTGTTTTGTAAATATATAGTAAATTAATGAATTTTTTTCTTCAAATGATCTAAAGATGAAGGAATTTTGTAATCTGTAAAATCTCATAGATGTGTAAATTTCTGGAGCATGAACACATCTATTGAGCATATCAAGTAAACACTTGGTGCATCCTTTCTGCAGCCTTAAACTTAGATAATAAATGTACTCGTTCATATTATTTTTCTTAAGATTTAAATAACACACAAGAATTTAGCAGACTATCTGATTTATAATATTGTAAGAAATATTAGTTGCTCAGGGTGTGTTAGCTACTACCCAAAAGCTCTAAAGGCTGTGCCAGGAGGAGGGCAAAGGAGGAGAATTTTAATCCAGCCTTTCTACAGAGAGGAATTTGATGCTGTCTTGGGCTATAGTGTGAGAACTTGGCAGAAAATTGAGAAAATAAAGGAGAGGGGGGGGGGAAGAGAAAGAAAGGGAGGGAGAGACTGAGAGCAATTAGTATTTATTTCATTTTGAACATCATTATTGTTAATGCTATCTGAATTTGATAATTAATAATCATGAATTTATGCTCTCACCATTTAAAATATCATTTTTATCCACTTCAAATATAAAGACATACATCATACATTTTGGGGTGGTGAGATATTATAGCTCACTTAGTAAAGTGCTTGTCTTCTGTGCATGGAAAACCTGAGTTAATGCCAAAAATCCAAATAAAATAAATAATCCAGGCCCAGAGGTGCACATTAAAACCCAGTAGCTGGAGAATCCGATACAGCCAGATTGCCAGTCAGTGAATATCGCCTAACTGACAAGCTAATGGCCAATGAGAAACCCTGTAACAACACCCTCCTCCCCCCCCCAAATAAAGACAAGAATCATGAGGAACAATAGAAACAATATCTCAGATTGTCCTCTGGCATTTAAAGGCACACACACACACACACACACACACACACACACACACACACGCACGCACGCACAAACACCTTGATACAAATTGAAATGCACACACAAAATAGTTAATACAGTAAATATTGAATTCAAACACATAAAAAGAGGTGAAAAATAACTCCAAAATGTCCTGTATCATATATGACTTAAGAGTAGACTCTTCCCATCAATAGGAGAAAGGAAATTTTTTTTCTGTCACAATTTTGATTTAATTTAATTCCAAAAGTAGAAAATAAGGTAAGGCAGAGAAAATGAAAGTAAAAGTTGAAACAAATAGTGAGGTATTAATTCATTTTGGAAATAACATTTGTTGCAAGTCAAAATTGATAAAAATTAAGCAATTGAATAATAGAAACAATTAGTGCTGATACAAGGAAACTCAAGACACTTCTACTTTTAAATGACAATAAACATAAAGGAAAGGATATTTAAAATATAATAAAATTATAAAATATATGAAAACATACCTTTGGGACAAATTGATGCCTCTATAGCTGCCAATCATCCTACATTTGATCTACCATATCTGTGAGGATGGTATTCTATTTCTAACATAAATAAAGGATAATTGAATACATGTAATTTCTTTAAAGTGGTAACATTTTTGTTACAGAAAATTAATTTTAGTGATTTCAATTCTCATGTGTGACCTTACATCAATGAACAAATAAATTCAATGCAAAAAAATCCAAGGAAGGATTCTTTTTTGCAACTTTTAAAAATTGAACTTTCAAAATGTAACTGCAAAAATAAATGCATATGATCTATATCAAAACTATGCATAAGAGTGCAATGAGTTGAAACTGCTTTCCTTTAAATACAGTAAAGCATGTTCTACTTTAACACAATAACCTAAAATCACATATCATTATATGTGTTCAATATGTAAAAGTGGGAAAAAATTAAAATTTGAAACATTTCTTAAGTATGAAAAAGAACTAGCTTTCAGGCTATTTTTAAAGATAATACAAGTTTAGGCCCCAAGCATTTTCATCTGCACAGACTCCAGACCTTTGTCACTGATTGATAAATTGGACATAGTGATTGGAAAGGTGTTTAATAGAAACAGGAGCATGGCTGATGTCTTTGGGTTCCATAGTTCTGGGTTGTGAAGCAGACAGAAATATGTGGCTGGAAGACTGGCTAATGTAGAGAATAAAATTACTGTATGTCAGGCAGATGGGTGAAGTAAGGTTCCTGGCATAAACCCTTGGATGGGTAGAGTGATCTCCCCAAAATAGCAAGTGGGTAATTTGGGCTGCAGATTATGGGAAGACAGCTGCAATTAGATGCTTACTCAACCAGCGAATAGGCATTTGTATTTGTGAATGTTTGTCAGGATTTCCCCACTATTAAAGTTTTTCCCATTATTACCACAGTGCAAGGACACCAATTGTTATGATGAAACGGGACGTGCATTCTGTACATGGGAATCCAGATGGAACTCCCGTGTAATTACCATAATTCACGTGAAAATAGTACCTAGGTGGCACTCAATAAACAATAACTTCATGATGTGTAGCCATGACTACTATAAAAGCTAAAATATTTAAGACTGATAAAAATCTATCAATACACATTGGCAGTGGATCTTTGAAAATTTACAACCTGATACAACATTTTCCTCTGGTTCCTAAATGAGATACATCTAAAACGATGATCTTATTTGGCTGTATGATAAGATGATGCAATGAATGCAAGTATATTACAGTTCAATTATGGGGTAAATATTTAACCTGTTTATTAATCTAAATAATATGAAAGTTAGAAAAAAATCCACAAAAATAATGTGTTTGTGACTTAAGCATTTCAATATCATAGTATTATGAAGGGGAAAAAAATTGACCTAACCCACATCCTAGAATTCCAACAAGGACATTAGGCTTAAACATTAAGATTCAAATTCAGTTAAACACACACACACACATACACAGACACACACACACACAAACACACACACAAACACACACACAAACAAAGTGAGCATTTAAAACTAATTTATGAGAACGAAAGTACTTTCATTTTTACTTTATTATGTCTAACACATCCTAGAAGAATCCATGATTTAGCAAGCTACCTTTTGAAATAAAATTTCCTTGCCAATATGAGGCACAAAGATAGTATGGAAGTGAGGAAAAAATGTGAGAAACTCAGCCATAGGAGGTGTATATGCCTGCATTAAAAATGTTAACTTTTTTAGCTATAGAAAAAAAACAACTCTTGTTTAGAAAAATCTATAGGTCACTCAGCAAAGTTTTATGTTTTTATTCGAATATCTGCCTAATATATCAGAACCATGAAGGGTTCAGCATGACTCCCCACCATTTTAAATTTTATATATGAAAACATTTCTGCCAAATCATAATAAAGGTGTATTTTAGTAACTGAAGGGAAATAACAAATATAGAGATTGCAGTTGAGCAGGATCTGTGGGTGCCAACATTCTATCAGGAGAAAGGAATTCCTGGGTCAAGGTACAGTGAGTACCTGTGAAGCGGGAACATGGAGATGTATATGGTGCATTTTTTAAAATGTGTAATGATCATAATTCCTGAAGAAACAATTAATTTACAGATGAAATAACAGTAAGAAAGTACCGTAAGTGGAGAGGAACAAAGTGCTTCAGTCCCTAAGTATTCAAGAACTTCAAAACATCTCTTTTACACAATCATCTTTTTCATAGACTGCAAACCTCATTAAGACTTTCCTGTCAGTAAGTCTAACATTGTCCAAGACAGTTGTGAACAAAGGCACAAAACATGGAAAAATAGGTTGAACTCATTTTCACTTTTCAGTATCTTTGATAATAAAATTAGCTGTTGAAACAGACATTAATTTCATCAAAATCTTTTACATAGTAAGTTATAAGTCAAAACTAAATGGGTCAATTCCACTTTCATTTTAGAAATATTGAGCAGTTTCTAGAGTACTTCATAATTATTCAGCCATATCAGGTCCATATTTTACATGTTTTATGGGGCAGATATTGTTATAAAATGGATTTAAGATTTATATATATATGATTATATAATAAAGCAATACATATTATTGTATATTATATAAATATAAATGTTTATATTTATAGCTTATACAAATTTTCAATTATATCACCAAAATGAATAATTGTGAAGCAACACCTCCCCTCTGAGCTCTTTAAAGGAAAGTGGATAGTACCATGCATTTTGAAATGCATCACATTTTATATTTTAGATATTTTAACGATTTTAGCAGAAAAAAAATCCAGTCAAAAGTTGAGTCAAAAATTTAAATATTTTATTTTCTCTCACTAAGAATCAATCTAAATTCAACCACATCCTGACCTTTCTCCTAAGAGCAAGTAATCATCCCTGAGCTATTTTGCAAGGTTATAATCTGATTGATAAATTAATACACACTTTTGCTCTTCATATATATCTTCCTGGAAAATCTGCAAGTTAATTATGACAGTTTTCTGCAATCAAATATTTTAAAATGTTGGAGGATGAACTTTAGATATAAATGAGGCAAAATGATTCATACCTGAGACAAGAAAATGTCAGAATCTTCCCATATTATGTTTTGGTAGTGGGCAACCTGACCTATATTTTTTCCTCCTAAATGTATGCAAATAGAACAGGGTTAATATGTTTTTAATTATGAATACCATGTAAAGAATATCAACCTTTCATAATTTGCTAGTATTATTTTATTTTTTAGAATTCACATAAAATTATATTTAGACATTATCATAAAAGTTATTGTAACTTAGGTGTAGTTATATATTGGCCATAAAATAAATTATTATAATTGCAAAGATTATAAGTAAAAGATGCAAAAAGTCAATGACATGCTTTAAAATATGACTGAATTGAAACATTCTAATATATTCAAAACCACTATATTGCTTTTCTGATCCATGGGATTCTATGGAAATTCTTGATGAAAATGCTAATGACCTAGGGAACACATTTGAAATTGCATGTTGATACTTTTTCAAAATTATATGTGATTTTATAATCTCTATGTCACTTATGAAAAAGAGAAGGAAATCAAAATTTTATAGGAAACATCACAGTGTGATTGATGCTTAAACGCACAAGGTACATTAGCGAATGCATAAACTTTGGCTAACAGAGAATATTTACTCTTCTGTTAACACATACGGAGCAGAACAAGTTTCCCTCTCACATTTAGAATAACAAGATGTATTCATGATGCAAATTCAGTTATGTCTCTTTCGTAAGAACATCTCACTTGCCACCAGCGCCTCTAACTAAAGCAACATGAAGTCCACTCTTCATTCAGTTTCTTTGAGGGCACAAACCCTGCTATCAAAGTACCTTTCTCAACATAACTCTCCTGATTGCACAAAAATATTTTTATTCATTTTTTCCTACATGTGATGGCTAGGTTTTGTTGTCAAGGTGATCTTTTTAATTATGTTGGGTAGGTCTCTGAGGATGTTTACAGGAAGGCAGCCTCTCAGCAAGGGACAAGATGTAAAGAAGCTGGAAGTAAATATCTTTCCTGGGTGGGCAGTGCAGGAAGGAAATTTCAGAGACTCAGGAAGCCATTAAGTCTGGGATAGGGTTGCAAGACCCCACCCTATGGTATATCAAAGGGAAGAAATTCTTTTCTTGGCTCCTGCCTGTTTGCTGTTCTGTGTGTATGGTGTAGGTGATGGGTTTCTTTATCTGCTTGAACCTGTGAAAGGGGAGCAGCCTCTTTTGCATTCTGGAACTTCCCCTGTATCTATAGCTACAAATAAATCCTTTCCTCCCATAAACTGTGCCTGGTTTGGAGATTCATCCCAGCCATGTGTGGCTGACTACCACACTACACAATATTCATATTTTCTTCAATTTGTTTTATACACTCTGATCTGTAATAAATTGTACTAAGGATATAACTCCAATAAGTGTTTCTACAAATATTATTCAATCCAAATTCTATTCCTGTGTAAACTTTACAACAGGGTCATAAGGAAGCTCTCCCGATGTTCCTAGATGTCATACTTCCTCTTTTACATGTTACATTGTCTGTCACTATGCTGAAAGCTCTAGGGATTTACATAGCTGTCCTTTCCCTAATATGTTTATATTTTTGAAGACCTGAACATGGGGAAATGTTCCAAATATATGTAAATGTAAAAAGAAGATGAAGAGACAAGAGTAAGGCAATGAGATCCTCTTTAAACATGCTCAATTGTGTTTGAACTTGATTCTGACAGTAGAATTAACTTGATAAATTTAAGCTATTTCTACAATATTGCATAAAACCAATATAGGCATATTTGCAAATTACAACCTGAAGATTCTATTACAATACATTTAATCCAAAACTATATCTGGAAGGTAAAAGAGTAAGTTTTGAATGTTCATATATGTTTGCTTTGATAAGCATTGCTAGAGAAAAGTTGGAAACACTTAAATGAGGCCTGACAAAACAATTTTTTCAAGTTTATAAAAATGATTTTACTCTACATTACTGGTGAACAATTGCCATTTATACCTGGTCTTTAAAATATTGTCCTACTTCTTTTGTGTTTCTGTATATTCATAATTGGGGAACAGGGTATATGCAGCCTAGAAAGTAGATGCAAAATACCTTCCATTCCAATACACACTTTGAATTCATGGACACCAGGTAATAGAAGGGCCTAGATTAATTCTTGGGCTTTTTTGATTGCATTGAAAGTTTCTTTTTACAACAGAATTTTTTTCTCTTAAATTTATTTCCTTCTATACAACTAGTATTTGCAAACACAAACATAAGTGATTGATCTAATCTATTTTTGTGTTTTTAATTAATAAATTTTCTAAACTCTTGAGAAAATACCTCAAAGTCATGTCCAGGAAAATAATAATAATATTGCACTGAATTATTCAATAAACATTTCCTTTCTCTTTTTCTAAGCCAAAAGGTAACAAACTCAGTATTATCTATGAATGATTCCTCAGTAAAATTTAAATTTGTCTTATGGCATCCATTGTACCTCAAGAATGTAATGTTTCCTAAATGGTTATCATACAATGTGATTTTTCTACACAAATAATCCTGGGTGATTACAGAGAACCCTTGTGAAATTTACCAATAACAATCACAACAGCCCTTAACTGAGGAATTCTCTGTTGGATCATCTCAACAGGGATGGAGATGCAGAGCCTGACACCAGCTGGAGGGATTTCACACTATCTGATCGAATACAACCTCATCCTTTAGAGTGTAAATATACTGATGCAAGATTGCCAGCCAATCTGGACTATCCAGATGGCCCAGCAGACAGAAGCAAAGACAGGGAAGCCACAATCATTTAGAATATTTAATGTTATTTTATTTTTTAAAAAAATATTTAATTTATTTATTTTCAAGCAGAGAGAGAGAGAGAGAGAGAGAGAGAGAGAGAGAGAGAGAGAGAGAGAGAAAACCATGGCCACCGCCTTGTGGGTCTGGCTTATGTGGGTCCTGGGGAATTGAACCCAGGGCCTTAGGCACTAGAGGCATGTGCCTTAACCGCTGAGCCATCTCTCCAGCCCTTAATGTTATTTTAGACGATGTTTTCATGTGTGTATTTCTTGAATGAGTTGTAAGCAAAGTGAAAAAAATACTTATTTCCTCTTTACTCTGTTTGCATTGATACATATAGGAACAAATCTCCCTTGTCCACTTGGGCAATGATTGTGGCAGAGTATATACAAATATGCACTCTAATGTATGGTATGCTATAGATTAATATAGATATAGATGGATACAGACAGATATTAGATATGAAGAATATCACAATTAAGTGTTAAAATGAGTCTATCTGAAATTAAAATGAGAGTACCTCATTCAAGCCAATGTCTATCTGACTCTGTAGATTGAGAAACCCAAAGAGAGCAGATGCTTAGTTGCTTTCAGTGGTCTGTTCCTCTTACTCTCCTGTTGAATACAGATTACCTTGTCCTGCCTGTGGAGACTAAATACAGGTGTGTTGAAGACAAAGGAAAGGCCATAAGTGACTAGTGGACTTGACAACTGGACTTGGTGCTCTAATCATGGCAGACCTAAAATATGTCTGCAATTCCAATTAACTTCTTTCAAGGTTGCTCTAAAACTCTGCCAAAGAAAATTCTTTGTAATGTTTTGAGATAAAGGCATCCTTAAACCAGTAACTGTTTTATATGAGTGTGTTGTGTGTCTCTCTGTGTGTTGTATGTGTGTGTGTGTGTGTGTGTGTGTGTGTGTACTTCTTCATGTGGGTGAGTCCAGTGTCTCTCGTGCCACAGTATATGTGTGGAAGTCAGAAAGCAATTTGAGGTGTGGGTTGTCACCTTGCACCTGACGGATGCAGAGTCTCTTGTCCTCCTGTGTTGTCGAGGCTGCTGGTCTACAAACCTTGATCCATTCTTCTGTGTTTGCTTCCTTTTTCACCATGGCTATTTTGGGATTACAATGGGTCACACTCTCAGGTCCAGCTTTCCTGTGTGCTCTTGGGAGTCTGAACTCAAGTAATTATGCTGGTATAACAAACACTTCACTGATTTACAGTCATGTTCCCAACCCCTCATTTAGCACTCCTTGTTCCAACTTCTTGATTTTAAATTATCCGTTTACTTGCAAAGAGAGAGAGAGAGACAGAGAGACAGACAGAGACACAAACTGCAGATGTGTGCATTACCTTTGGTACCTGGCTTTGCTTGGGTCCTGGGGAATCCCATCAGGGTCAGTAGGCTTGGAAGACAAGCACCTTAAACACTGAACAATCTGCCCAGCCCACTTCTTGCTTTTGATGGATTAAGACATTCGCATTACACCCTTTAGGTTGAGATGTATTAATTTCTCTCCCACTTTTCACTTTGGTCTCTATGTGCTTTGCTCATTTTAGTTACATTTCTTCTCTAATTCACTGTTCCTCTTTCTGCATAGGGGTACTATTTAAAACTGTCCCAAATCATAATCACCTCTGTGGTCTTTCCTTCAAGATCTCTGGTAAAACATTTAATTCATTTGAGAAAGGTTAAACTGTAGGATGTATATATGCACACCTACATATACATTTTCAATATACTACCTAAAATACTATAATTATTTTTTCTATAAAAATCTTTCATTATATGATTGTACCAGATAACACATACACAAGCTTAGAGAAATTATGAAAAGACTGTCAGATTTTTTTTAATCTAATTAAGTATTTATCACCAATTATCCCATTTTGGGCGATACTTCACAATTAGAAAAAAAAAAGGTCATATATCTTGTCCCATATTTCTTAATTAGTTCCATTGAAAATGTAGAATCTTTTTCTTTAAAATTGACACATATCTGAATATGTATATGGTATATAGAGTGTTGTTTTACATATGCAAACATTTTTAATGTATCAAATTTGGGGAATTAGCATTTATCTCTTCAAACATCTATTGTTTTGTGATCAGAACATTTACATTATTTTTGCTACTTTGAAACCTACATTAATTTTCCTGGTAATCACTGTACTATGCTTCGAAAACCCACTGCTCACAATTCTAATATAATAGTAGCCTTGAATGTCAACATTTTGATTGCTGATTATTTGTTTTGTCTGCATGTCATGTACTACATTAAGCAGACATTTACTTTTTCAAGTAAACTTTTCTGCCTGAACATCTGGTAAAAATTAATTCACTTATTAGACTTCCTAAGTATTTGTTATAACTATACATCTTATAAGTAAATAGCGAAGATAGAAAGGAGATAGCTCTTATTTAAAGTTTCTATAGAGTCAGCTATAACTTTTGTGTACGTGATTCAAGTGTGTTTTGGAAATGCTCACCCTGTCGTCTGAGAGGTTTCAATTAGCTCTCAAAAGAGACAGAGTTTTTAATCTGTATTTCCAAAGGACCCAAATGCAAAAACGCATATCTCAGCCAAGGGACAGAATTTAGATATCAAAGTTCAGGAGTGCACCCCATATAGAGAACTGTTAACGTACATAACAAACCAAGCGGATATCATATTTAAGTGCAGGGTTGTTCACATTGTTTACAAATTGTATATGTAACAATTCTTTGAAGGGTGAAGGTACCGTTCTCAGAATATCATTCTTTTCTTCAAACTCACTTCAATCTGAAATTGATGTTGTATGAAGGATTCTAAGAACTCTTTATTCAGTAGAATATGATCATTAAGAAAAATAAATTTCTTAAAATTAAAACTGTTTTTCTCCATATTTGATATCATATATTTAACTGCTGTTAATTGGATGTAAAATTGATGATTAACCAAATTACACTAGAGTTTATTTCATATCCAACTCAATTTATACTACAATAAGTTTATTACATTCTTTCTAATTTATAATCTTCTGATTATAATTTGTCCATTTTACTTTAGAAGGATTAGTAATACTCTTACTGAAATTTTGCCCTAACAGTGAATATTAGGTATCAAGAAGAAAAATTAGGAATTTATCATACAGCTTCATCAAAAATAAATGTTTTGGGGCTGGGATGATGGCTTCGTGTTAAAGGCACTTGGTTGCAAAACCTAGTGACCTAGGTTCAGTTCCCCAGCACCCATGTAAAGCCAGGTGCAACAAAGTGACTCATATGTCTGGAGTTCATTTCCAGGGGCAAAGACCCTGGATTGCCTATATACAATAGCTCTCTCTTTCTCCTCTCTCTCTCTCTCTCTCTCTCTCTCTCTCTCTCTCTCTCTCTCTCTCTCTGCTTTCAAATAACTAACTAAATAAATAATATCTTAAAAGAAGTTTTCAAAAAAGTTGATTCTGAACCAGCAATATTTTTTTTATTATCCATGAGATAAATTCAAACAACAAATAATGAGTTGTTATCCCCACTTCCCCAATGCCCCTCTTCCCTAACCCCAATCAGCTGGATATCCTCCTCCATGGGCAACCCGGATCAGTCCATGAGGTAGGGGATTATGGATATCCTAGGAGCCTGCTGGTTCCACCCGCCTTAGTGTGATGCTACAGAGGGGAGCCATGTCTCTGGATATTCTGCTCCACCATGACTCTTACAATCTTTCTGCCCCTCTTCCACTCAGTTCCCTGAGTCATGGTGGGTGAGTATTAAGACTGTTTTATTGTTAAGGACTTAGGGGGGTCTCTGTGCTTCTGCTTTAGGTTGTGTTGAAAATCATTGGTGTCTGTCTGGCTCATCCTGTGTTGACTGATTGGTTTGTTCATCTCATCCTTCTTTGTGGGGTTCCATATGAATCCTCGATGGTAGGTCTGGGGTGGTTCATCTCTTGCCAGGATGTCAGCTATCGGTCTGTGGTTTGTTATTAATGATGGAAGAGCCACTGCTCTCTCACTGCCTTCTGAAAGATACGAACAGAATCTCCAATGGAGAGTGAGCTCTGTATAGGTTAACTGAGATACACATTTCTGAATTAGGCAGATTCTATTTTTAGTAGCCTCTTTGTAAATCACTCATATAGTGTATCTCTCTTTGGGGGCCCAGCGTTTGGTTCCCAGTGTATTTCCTCTGGAGTCCCCAGTTCCATTTAAGGGCCCCCCCTCATTAAGTGGATTATTTGGCCAAATTAAAAGCTGTTGAGTGCCTCCCCCAAGATTTGGCTCCTCCATTGCACAAGTGCATCATACTTGGTTCACTGTTTCCTTCCAGTAGGAAGTGTGTTCAGCCTACTCATGGCGGCAGTGAACAGCTTCCCCTGGCAGCTTATGCAGTGCCTTCCAGCACTGGGGGCTGGTTACCATTTGGACATCTCAGGGTCTCTTGCTGATAGATGGCTTTCTGTAGTTTCTTCAGTCACCAATCCTACCTCAAGCCTGCGGTAGGCATTCATTTGGGGACCTCATGGGTCACTTTGGTCAACAGCTCAGTGAGGGAAGGAACCTGTGGCTGGGGCCAGGTGTTGCCAGACTAATCAATTTTTCACAGGCTTAAACTCTCTCCCCTTCTATTCATGGCCCGATGACACCCACTACTTGCTTAATAGTTTATAGTATGCAAGTGAGGATTTTATGATTTTGAGCACATTTTGGATTAGCTTCATGCTTAAATCACTCCCCTCCCTCCCATCCCTTACCCCCTCATTCATAACCTCTCTCTTTTTTCTACTGGTCTGCATAGAGATTACCATTAGCCTGGTTAAGGACCACATATGAGGTAGAATATGCGGTGTGTGACTCTCTGTTCTTTTGAGAGATCAATAAATAGGATTTGCTCCAAATATGACCATTTTTCCCTAAATTTTGATATGTCATTTTTTCTTTCAGCTGAATAGAATTCCATGGTGTAAATATACCATATTTTTGTCATCCATTCCTCCATGGATGGACATTTTGCTTTATTCCAGTTCTTGGCTATTATGAATTGAGCTGCTATAAACATAGTTGCACAAATGTCTCTATGCTGAAGTGTGACATCTTGGGGGTTGATGCCTAGTAGAGGGATAACTGTGAACAAGCAAATTTTGAGATGACTATGTGTCAAATGAAAAAGAATTTAAAAATAAGAAAATAATCTTTCATAATTGGAAATTTAGGCTATACCAGTAGTCTGGATTTTTAAAGTGTGCTTTGTATTTTTTCAGTAGAACATATTACATTTTACTTGAAGGCAAGGGGAATCAAAATAAAGAGATTTAAAGTCACTGGTTTTTCAAGGAGACAATTGTCAAATAAAAAAGATAAGATATTTGGCACCTGAAAAGACAATGTTGATAATCTGAAGTCAGGAAATTGAAAAAGATGTCCCATTTCTTCTCTATCTCACTGTTTCTCAACAGACAATTGGAAAGCAAATGAAACAAAACAGTGAAACCTCTTTTAGCATTCTGAAATTCTGAGAAAAAAGTGTTTGTTAAAGTATGCTTCATATGCTAAATTTTCAAAACAAATATATAAAATGCATTCAAATGGGAACTTTCTCCTCTGATATTTGTACCTACTATCATGTAAAAACTCTGAAAAAGACCCACAATTAACACCAATACATTTCTTGTATAGCCTCATTTAATGAAAATTCAATATCCCAATCCAATCTGAATCAGTCATGTTTAGAAACATGATCAAGGGATTGTAAGAAAAAGAACTGGGTTTTCTTCTCACATATTCATACTCAAAAGGGTTTGCAAGTCTACCTGCCTCATTTGCTTTAAGCAATTCCACAAAGGCAACCATTATGTTGATGGGTGGCATCTTTTGTCATTTGAAAGAATTGGAAAGTTCCCCCGTCTTTCACAGATCTGCTCTTATTTTCTCTGTAGAACTTATTACCTTCTTACTTACTTAAATGATTTTCTATTTATTGTCATTGTTCTTTACACCTATCAGCCTTCTCCTGACATGCAACTTCAAGCGTAGTGATCTTTGGCACTGTCCTTAACGATATACCCCAAGTGCCTGCAGCCTTCCGGCATGTAAGAGATGCTGGTTAAATACAGTTTTCTGGTTTATATGTATAGTAATCAGACCTGGGATAAGTGTGCACTAGATTTAATCAGTAGACCTTTGAGGCTCAGGAGGGAGACACAGGTAATTATAACTGTTACATATAAGAATGTGCCTTTCCAAGATAAATGATTTCTTTTTATTTATTTTTAAAAATATTTTATGTATTTTCAAGTAGAGAGAGAGAGGGAGAGAGAGAGAAAGAGAGAGAGAGAGAACCAGCAGGAGGGCCATCACCTTGTGGGTCTGGCTTATGTGGGTCCTGGGAAATTGAACCTGGGGCCTTAGGCACTAGAGGCAAGTGCCTTAACCGCTGAGCCATCTCTCCAGCCCAAATAATTTCTTTAGGAGCCTTCAAAAATTATAAATCATATACTATGAAAGAAGTCTTTCACTTATTCATAGGTCTTAATTTAGCGAACCTGAATAATTTTAATAAGTCTATATAATATTTACATTATGTTAATTAACCCTATAGGATATAATAAATATTAATATTCACTTAAATTAATATGATTGGTATGCTTTTAATATCCATTATAACAGTCGAAAAAATCTACACAAATAGACTGGACAAAGAAATAGTGAACTCTATACATGGATGCCTAGTGTTTTGCTTACTAGACAGTGACAGGCATATATTCTATGTAAATTCTGAATGTACTACAGGAAGGTCTGTGTGATTCATTGTCAAGATCTAAGCTCTTAGGAGAAAGCCTGGAAATAGGCACTCAGTGCTTACTGCATGAATTATTTCAATTGGATAATTATTAATTTTCTATGTTTTAGTCTCATTTCAGAAAATGGAAATAATGCATCTATGCAATATTCATCTTTAAGTTAAGTGGCAGCCATAAAACATCATGAATATCATTATTACTAAAGGTCAATATCTGGGCCTTCCTTCAAATAGTGTTGCTTTGCATATTTTCTTTTATTATGTGGCTTACTTTGCTATAGTAGAAACAGCGAATATTAACTCTTTAGGCTTTTTTCTCCTGCATTTCCCTTATAGTCATCTCATTATAGAAATTTTATTTATTATCATGTTTAAGATTTTAAGAATGTCCTCAATAAAAGTCATTATTATTTAGATATGTGTTTAAGGTTTCAAGTGGCATGGCTTACATCTTATTGCACAACAATTTATACATTTTTTGAAATTCTGATAAAAATACATTCTGTTATTTATGTTTTTACTTATTAGCTTCTTCAGAAAATTATGCTGAAATTGTAAAAAATATTACTGTAAAATTCTCAGTTTTCATTGTTTTAAACTAAGTATTCCAAAAGATTTTTTTAAAAACTTTTTGTGGACAGCTTCCAAGATTATAGAAAATCAACCATGATCATTCTCTTCCTCTTGCCATCTTTCCCCTCTCAAGTCCACCCTCCATCAGTCCACTCCCCTCTCTATTAGTTTCTGTTTTGTTTTTAATGTCATCATCTCCTATTATGAATGTCTCATAGAAGATTTCTTCACGATTAAAAACATACAGTGGTTTACAATTTAGGAAATTATCAGCTACAATATTGTTTGTAAGTCAATGTTTCTAATAAAGCCTATAATGCCAGTTTTGAATTATATAGAGAAGAAAAATGAATCTCATGACCTTCCAATGATATACTCATATCTTTTCATCCTAAATAATCTGTCCTGCACATAGAATTCTAAGCATGAGTATAATTCTGCAGAGATTTTCAGTACAAAATAAATATTGCTTAGAATAATAAGCATGTTAGTAAAAACAAGGCTGTCTATAGCACTCTCTTTATACAGCAATCCATCAGAATATTTCAGTAAAAAGGCAGAAAACTTTAAAAGCTTTCATATATATATATATATATATATATATATATATATATATATATATATATATATATATATATATATTAAAGGATGACCTCAATCTCCCAGAGATCCTTTAACCTCCACCTCCCAAGTTCCCAAGAGCTGGGATTAATGATATACATCACCAAGCTCGGGCTATACTCTTTATGATTATTTGCATTTTTGCATTTTGATGGTGTGTCTGTCTTTAGTTCCAGCCCATAAGTCTGTTGAGGACTAGGTTTTCTTCTTGGACTCCTCTCTCCATCTTGCATATCCTCTGTTCTGAAGGTAGAGAGCTGTTAATGGGAACTTGTGCTGAAAGCACTCTACCTGAGAGCTGTATCTGCAGTCTCTTGTATGTCTTCTTACATACAGAAACTGAAACACAACACAATTTACATAAGTTCCTACTTTTCTACAAGCAGATTGCATTTTAAGCAATGAATTTTACTCCAGTTAATTAAATGTATAAGTATATATGCACACATATGTCTATATATGCTTGCATAGAAATATATATATATATATATATATATATATATATATATATATATATATATATATATGCACAAATCATACAGAAGTAACAAAGAGGTTTTTACAATGGGATAAATAGTCTGTTGTCCTTTGGATTACTGGCACCTATATTTATCAGGTATACCATAAGAAGAAAAATTGCTTATTTGTAAATTATATAATTTTGTATTATAGCCAAAAAAATTAGAAAAAAAACAGATTTAGAATGAAAGAGACAAAATAATGTGATAATATTTTATTTGTATTCCAAATGAAGCTGTTATACACTTTGGCAACTATTTTCCTAAAAGAAAAACTGCATGAGGTTTTTGGGAATATATAAGACAATATGAAAGAGTTTTTAAGTATTTAATATTCTGTAACCAAAAGTCAATTCAAATTTTAATTGTTTTTTTAATCAAAATTGTGGTAAAATAATATGTGATTCTGCTTGACAATTACTTTGTAAAAGCTTTAAACATTGCAATGAATCTCTACATATTGAAGTGTTGATTTTTATCAACAAAAATAATACTAGATTAAGATTCCATTCTTCAATGAACACCAGTAAATTTTGTCTTTTTACTTACTGTGCACATTCACTGATATCATAGGATAATTCTCCATAATACTAATATATTTCCAAAATATCTCAATGTAATTATTAGTTGTTATCCAGAGTACCACACAGAAAACCTAACTGATGTTAGCTATAAATATCAGTAGAAAGAAAACAAAAATTAATGAAGATAAAGGAAGTAAAATGCATTCCAACTTCCCATCTGGGATTTGAGTGCAAGTGTATTGAATAGAAAGTGATAAAGTATGAAGAGTTATTTAAAACCACAGTCTGTCTTATTCTAGGAAAAAATAATTTGGTATTTTTAAATATCTCCCATAAATCAATATTATTTACTCTTTGAAACACAGTATTTTACAGAAAACAACTCACAAAGACCATGTTACTCAACTACCACCCTGGGGTTGGCCAGAGTGGCCTCAGAGATTCACGTCTGTGAGGCGTGGGGAAGGACACAAGGCTGGTTTCCTTAGTGAGTCTGTGTTGAAGCCTCCCTCTCAGCCGGACTGTGAAGATGGACCTTTGATGATTTTCATTTTTAATATCAGGCATCTAGGCAAGTGCCACAAACAGGGAAATACGTATCCTCTTTTCTCATATGTGTTAAAGGAGAAAGGGAAATAGAATTAAGCTGAGCATTGCAATCCTGTTTAACTTATTTATGGTGAAGGAAACAGATATTTAGATATGTGAGTATTGATATGGGGTGGTCTAAAACTTCATAATATCTGGAATAAATAAGCAATGAGAAAGTGCAATATGTCACTTGTATAGAAAGTCAAAGTTATGAAGAGAAAAGTGGGAGATGAGACCAAAATATTACTAAAAAACTTAGAGGTTAAGTGTTGGGGAACTTTGGAATTCTACAAAAAGAATAATGATTGGATGGGAGCAATTCTTAAGACTGAGGGACAAGGTAAATATAAATGTTCGCTTAGATGCTTAGGTGAACTGTGGGGGGCAGAAGAATAACACCATTGTCTTTTTAAATCATTATTTTAAAAGGAAATACATCAGTATTTCATCATTGTAATAAAATACATGAGAAAATTGATTATAGGGAGGAAGACCTTGCTCTGGATCAAAGTTTCAGAGATTTCTGTTCACTGTTGGCTGGTCCAGATGCTTCTGAGCCATTGTGAAGGGGATCATAGGGAGGACCCATCAAAGCAAAGCCACTTACCTTGTGGTAGCCATAAAACAGAGTATGGGGCAAGAAGGTCTCAATGGTGGGATTTAAATTCCCCAGCGACCTACTTTCTCAACCAGACCCCATTCTGTAATCCATTTAACTCTGAATTCAACAATGGACTGATTCAATCATGAGGTTGGCAGTCTTACCAAACCTCCAGTACATGAGCCTTGTCCATCCTAATTATGATGGAGATTTCTTGAATGAAGTTAAATGTATTATAAAGGTAGCGAAGGGAAGAAATGATAACACTGCATCAGTAAAAGAAAGAAAGAAAGATCATTAAGTCTGGTGGTTTGTTTCAAGTGTACCACCCCCATGAACTTAATGATTTCTGAATGCTTGATCCCCAGATGATGGCCGTTTTGGAATTGGAACCTTGTTGGAGGTGTGTTATTGAGGGATGGGCTTATGCAGGTTAAAGCCAGCTTTGCCTTGCCAGGCTTTGGCACACCTTCCTGCTTCTGTTTTTTGATTGGGTTCTTTGTTGGAGAACAAGAAAGCAGACTACAATATTAAGGTTAAATGTAGTTGCTTGGTTTCAAAAGGATGTTTTTAATGTTTAAAGTATCTGAATTAAGATAGAGTAGACTTCTCTGCTGGGTATAGTTTCAGAAGACACGTGTGTGGAGATGGGGACTGAACATAGAGGTCAAGAGCACAATTAGGAGGAAATGATGTCACTATGAGCAATTCCGTGAAGGCTTTACCTTTGTGGGCCTTACCTGGGCTGATGGTGTAAGAGTCCAAGCCATATCCTTCTGACTGTGTACATCATGCTTTGTTATTTCTTTATGATTTGATAAATTCTCATTCACACAGTGATTCAAAGAATAGTTTGGGAAAGAGTGCAACAGATAGAAAAGTTGTCTTTGGGTTTAAATAAGACTTTTATGCTTGTAGAGACAATTCTTTCATGTAAGACGGGATTCAAGTTCCATAATGTTTCGTTCACATCTTTACTTCTGAAAGCAAAGTTCACTCAACATCAAAAGTGTTGGCATAGAAACAATGAAGTGTGATTAGCAAATGAAGCTGCAGTGAATGTTGGGAAACATATGGAAAGCTGCTGAGTAGCTAATAGAACAAATTCTTATCTGAGGAGCTGGTGTTGATATTCAACTAATTTATCCATTTTAAATATTATGATTTCAAAGATATTTTGTTCACTCTAAATAAAATTGGAGTGACTGGCAAGATGGCTCAGCAGTTAAAGGTGCTTGCTTACAACTCTGCAGGCTTAGGATCAAGTCCCTAGCACTCATATAAAGACAGATGCAAAAAGTGGTGCAAATAACTGATGTTCTTCTACAGTGCAAGACACATTGATGCACTCTCTCTCTCTCTCTCTCTCTCTCTCTCTGTCTCTCTCTCTGTCTGTCTCTCTCTCACACACACATACACACACACTGAGAGAGACGAGAGAGAGGGACAGAGACAGAAAGAGAGAGATACAGAGAGAGAGGGAGAGAGAGAGAATAGCACCCTTGGCTGGCTTGGAACCTGCAATGAATATTTATATTGTAGATTCACTCTACCATTTCAGCCTGTTATTAAAAAGTTAAGTATTTATTCGTGCATTCCAAAGTGTCACTATGATATGGTGAATACATTATATTTTCAATATACATTAGGCCAATAGATCTATTGACCTAAACCTGAATGAGAAGACAAATGTGTATTAATATTTTTTCTGACATTATAACATCTACCTGGAAAGATCAGTTAAGCTTAACCTGTTGAAAGATTTCTCAGCATAGAAGACAGTATTGATTACTAAAATGCTTTATCAGTGACAAGAAAAATCATAAACACAAATTGTAGGAAAATATAAAAAGTATGTTAATGTCTATGTGCTACCAACATACATATTGATGATTTAATTAAGATCTATGATGAGTATGTAAATATTATTGACTAAACTGAGCTTTATTTTATTTGTATGTTTGTGTGTGGATGGCTTAAGTGTGTATGCATGTTGGTACTGCATGAGAATTTATGTGTGAGGGACCATGCATTCACATGCGTATGAAGACCAAATATCTACACCTTGTGTCTTCCTTAGTCTATTACCTAATTTTCTGATACAATAGCTCACAAAATCTAGTGCTCACTGATCAGGCTAGACTACCTTTCAAACAAGTCCAAGGGAGCCATGTATCTCTGCTGGTCTAGTACTGTGATGATGTAATGAACGCAAGCTCCACTGTGCTTGGCACTGGACATGGGTGCTGAGGATCTGAACTCAGGTCCTCACTCTTGCATTGTAAGCACTTTACCGCTAAGAATTTATAGCACATGTTAAATAGGCTTCACAGATGCATCTTATTGAAGTCAAGGCAGAACATTCTGTGGTGCTGATGCTTTCTTGTACCAGATAACAGCAATGGTATTTTATTATTTCATCATCCCAACACTTTTCATAAAGATAAGCTCTGTATGCCATGGCATTTAAAAAAAAAAGTACTTTTAAATGTCACAAGTCCACAAATGGTACTACTAGGGCTAGCTATTAGGTTTAGGTGCTATTATCAAGTTCAAGGACATAATTATTTAATTAGCAGTACTTGAGACAATGACACAATAATTTAACTAAAATACAACTAAGCTTACATAGTTTATACTAATTCATATATGATCTTATGTATAATTATGTACTCTTATTTAAAAAATCAACAAGTAATGTAAAGACAAGTAAGAAAAATTTGCTCAGCTCCTCAAAGGAATAGGGAGTGGTGGAGAAATCCATACTTCTCTTTGGAATTATAGTGAATATTCAGTTATTTCCCTGAAATTATATCTATAAAAATACACATCTGCAATTTGTAGTTTGCTATTATTGCCTTGGTAACCAAATTAAATTGACTCCACAGTATTGAGTTTCTTTGTCATCTACCTATCTGTGCAGCATATTGATTTTAAGAACAGAAACAATGTTTAATTTTCTGGATGCTGGTGTATCTGTAGGTGATAATTTCCATTCTTAGCTTTCGACCTTGAAAGATTTATTTTGTTCCCAGAATCATTATTTGACTTTTGTGTCTCTCACAATGATGAAAACCTGAGATGAACCTTCTACTAGTCATGGTAGATTTTGTTTTTAAAAACACAAGTTTAAAGTGGTTTTTTAAAACTATTTATTTATTTATTTATTTATTTATTTATTTATTTATTTGTAAGCAGAGAGAGACATAGAAGATAGACAGAGAGCACAGTTGTACCAGGGCCTCCAGCCGTGACTCCAGATGCATGCACCACTGTGTGCTTCTGGCTTTACTTAGGTATTAAGGAATCAAAATTGGGCCATTAGGCTTTGCAGGCCAGCACCTTAATTTCTGAGCCATCTCTCTAGCACTGAAATGATTTTTTTTTAAATCCTAATGAAATGTCAACCTTATTGTCCTGTCGATGTGATATGTTGACAAAATAAGGGTGAAAATAAAGTCAAAGCTTTTAAAATTAAAAAACTGTAATATAATAATGTGATAATTTGGGGGACACTTGTTTTTCTATACTTGTTATCATCCCTACTACAAAAAAAGACAACAAAATACCAAGTTATGATAAACATCCTAAATATGTCTAAAATATAATTAGATTATATTATGTTTATAATTCTGAAATTACTCATGCCAATATAATAAAGAATATACAAATGTAATATATTACATATTATATATGTCCCCTAGTAAGAATTAAATTAAGAAAATGTTCAATTAATTTGCATTTAATAGGAAAATTTGTTTCCTCATAGAGCCTAGCCTTTTGCTGAAGGTTGAAATAAAATTTCTCTCGGGCATTATAGGTTTTCTTATGAATTTCAAAGCCTGTGAATATAGACACAATGTGAAAGAAATGGGATTTATCAGAAATGGGCAATTATTTACTGTGACTGATGATGATCAAATATTGTTTTATTTCCCATTGGGAACCTAAAGTTAAATACACCTAAAAGAGAGAAGTGCTCAGAAACCAAGGCTATTGAAAATGTTCCAACAAAAATTTGGTGTAAAGCATCATTTCATCAAAGTTTGTAATTTAATTACCTTATTTGATTGAATCAAATTACCTCAAGTAGAGTTTTTAGAGAAAAACTCCTTTTGTACAATGCTGGGAATTGAATTCAACTCCTCACACATCCTAGGGAACCTTTCCAGCACTGAGCTGTACCTCTAGCCCACAGCAAAAGGGTCTGTGATTTTTTGATAGCAATACTAGTGATAATTTTCATTATATTAATACATTTTAAATTCTATCTTGAGTATTATTTAAAATGTCAAGATAAATGCACATGATTCTGATGTGTTTTATACTTTTTTAAAACCATTTTTTAATGAATCTGTGATTTTCAGAGAAAAAGTGCAAAGGAAAACAGAGACATATATTATCCTACTAGTTAAGAATGAGTATTATGGAAATCACAAGGCATTTCTAGGTATAAGAAATGCAATAGCTATGCAACATATAAATATAACCATGTTGGTTTGGGAAAATATTTTTGTAAATACATAAAGAAAGGTCATATTCATACTCTCCGAAAATGTGCCTTGTTTCCAAGGCAACATTGATGTTTCATATGGAAAGAAAAGCATTACCCAAAGTGAATTCTTTGGAGCCTTCATGGACTCCTAAAAGAGGAAAGAAAGCACAAGAAAAAAAAATAATAAACTCTGCATTGCTTCTTGCAAACCCTTGGACTACTGCATGGAAATAAAAAAAAAATAAAAATCCTTTGGTCACAGGAACAATCTCTGGACTGAAGATTGTAAAAGCCTTAAAATAATAACATCAACTTAAATTGGTTTAATTCAATGGTTTCCAAACTTTTTTGATGTTGGTAATTCTTTTCAAATTAACATATGTTAACGTGCATGAGATATAGTTTAAAAAGTCCACAAGATGGCTAAACCTAAAAGAGAAAACTCTAACAGAGCTTCATTTCCTAATTTAACTTGATATTTCTATTGAGAGCTCTGTACTTACTGACTTTGTTATATTTTCACACAAAATGAGCAATATTCGACTTAGGGCTGTCATAAATACCAACCAAACAGAACGTGACTTCTGTAACATACTCCACAGCCTGCTCTCTCATATCAGTTAAATTCCTACATATTAGTGAATATGTTCAACATTTACTTATTTTTTATTTTTTTAAATATTTTATTTATTCACCTTCAAGCAGAGAAATACAGAGAGAGAGAGAGAGAGAGAAAGAGAGAGAGAGAGAGAGAGAGAGAGAGAGAGAGAGAGAGAGAGAGAGAGAGAGAACCAGGGCCACCACCTGGTGGGTCTGGCCCATGTGGGTCCTGGGTAATCGAACCCGGGGCCTTAGGCACTGGAAGCAAGTGCCTCAACCACTGAGCCATCTCTCCAGCCAACATTTACTTATTTTTTAAAGGTTGTCTTCTTACTTACTGAAACTTCCTAGCTAATTTCTCTTTGCCTGTGTTGTGCAATTTTTGCTGCCTGTGCTCACACAAATGTTGCAAAGCATCATATTATTTTATGTAGGGAAAGATTAAAAAAGCTTAAAGTGATTTTCCTATGACAGCTGATCACCCGATTCAGGAGTGAGCTGGGGTTTGCTTGAGATGTACTCTTTACTCATTGCTGGGAGCAAAGACCCTACAAGATGCTTAAGGAGGGAAAGGCTTTATTTTACTTCCAATTACAGGTCATCCATAATTCCTTGCCAGAAAAATCACACAAACTGCCTTCTAGCACAGTTCCTGATCCAGTTCTTGTTTGCCTGTGAAATCTCCTGAGGTTGGACTCCCATTGGCCATGTTACCCTCAGCCTTCTGGTCTCCCAGATGTCCATCCACCGAAGTGGAGGGTCTCTTTACAGTTTTGTAAGCTTCTCTTGTCCACATTTCCAATCTATACTTCACCCCTCCTGAAAACGAGTGCCTATATACTAAATAGTGAATTTATCATAAGAGTGTCTCCACTTGTCAATATTAAATTTCTGTATTATTTGTTTTTCTGGTTGCTATAACAACTCATCTGACAGGAAGTATCTTTAAAAATGTAAAGATTTAGTTTGGCTTAAGGTTCCATTATGGCTGAGAGGGTATTGCAGGAGGAGAGAAGGCTGACTGGTCACATTGTATCCTCAGTAAGGAAGCAAATGGCCAACAGGAAGTAGGGCAGGATACAGCCTCAACCCCCCTCCTGCAGTGACCCACTTCTAGCATGTCCACTTCCTAAAGATTCTAGAACCTTCCCAAATAGCACACATTGCTAAAGACCAGGTGATGAAACACCTAAGCCCATGGGGGACAGTTCTTACTCAAACCACACACACCCAATTCACGCCATAAGCTTTGTGTAAAGAACTCTGTTATTTACATGGCAATTTCATTATGAGTTTGTGATTTTTTAAACAACAAGGCTTCAGGTTGCTTCTGACAGCAGGGGTGTGATTCAGTGTGGTGATGTGACCATCTAAAATCGTGAATTACAGTTTGGAAGAGATGCTTGATAGATGTTGAATTAAGTTGTCTAGATTGATTCTTATGCATCGAGTGAAAGATCATGTTATTTTAATGGAAATGTAGCCTCAGACTGAATGCAACAAACTTACAAATATATGCAAGGTAGGAGTTAACTCATCTATATCACACCAATGTATTTTCTTATACCTGTCTGTCATTTACAGTCACTGGTATTTGATTTTGTGAATGAGATTTCAGGAACCTAAGGTGGTGACTGATATATTTGGAAATAGAAAGCATAGCCTGGTATTTGCAGAATATATTTATGTCTAGATACTTAAACATTCACAATTGGAAAAAAAATAATAACTCAAAACCAAATTTCAGGGTTCCTGCCTGTAAGCTTGTAAGAGAGTTGATATACATAGATAGTATTTTCTCTCTGGAGACATTTGCCTAATAGGGTTAACTGTCTCTTTGTATAGTGTGCCTGATGAGGTTATTAAGGAATCTAAAAGGATTATGTTATCAGTCAGAAATTAATGTTCTCAGAGATCGAATGAAATCCATACAATGGTTAGCTAACAATGCAAAAATGTTTAATCATTCTTTTCTTTGCCCCGAGGGCTTCAAAATAAGAAGATTATTTAAATTGTGAATGGACTTATTAAAAAGGCTATTCTTCAGGGAAAGTTGGAGGGTAATTTCTGCCATGTTTTGCTAGTGAAAGGCGAATGAGAATCAAGTTGGCAAGTAGTAGTATAATGAATGAAGAAATATTTCTGCTTCTATTCAGAGATATTTATCAGTTTCTTGAAGCTTCCATAGAAAAATATTACAAAGGGGGTGGTTTACAAGCACTGGATTTGTTGGCTCATAATTCTGTGGGTGAAGAGTTGGGAATGAATTATTGGTAGGAAGGTGTTCTATCTGCCTAATTGATGAAGGCTCCTGATACTCAGCGCCCTGGGCATGGAATTGCAGCTTCTTTCTCTGTGTCTGTGCTCAGGGTGTTAGGGATGACCATGAATTCTCTATTTCTTACAGTGAAATCCACCACATAAACTTGAGAACATTCTAATGACCTCAGTTACAGTAACCAGTGTGGGCTGCAGCGATGGCTCTGTGGTTAAAGGGGCTGGCTTGCAAATGGCACTAGTTAGAATATCCTCTACTCACCTAAACCCATGTGCACAAAGTAGCAAGTGAGTCTGGAGATTCTTTTCAGTGTCAGAAGGCCCAGGTGCACCCATTCTCTCTCTAGCTTTCTGTCTTTCCCTCTGTTTGTCTGTCTCTCTATCTCCCTGAAGTTTCTCTCTCAAAATGAATAAATAAACGTTTGAAAAATCAGCTAAATTTTGAACCAAGTGAGATGCTGTAAAACCACTGTCATGGTTAAAGTATGTAGTCAATTTTTTTTCTGTAATCTTGGATGGGTTTCTGAAGTAGTTTCCAGGAAGGCAACCCTCTCAGGAGGGGGCAGGATGTAAGGAAGCTCCAGGGAGCTGGAAACCAATTTTCCTTCCTGTGAGGTTAGTATATGAAGGAAATTCCAGAGAATCAGGGAGTCAATAAGTCTGGGGAGGGCTGGAGAGATGGCTCAGCGGTTAAGGCACTTGCCTCCAGCGCCTAAGGCCCCAGGTTCAATTCCCCAGGACCCACATAAGCCAGACCCACAAGGTGGTGGCCCTGGTGCTCCTCTCTCTCTCTCTCTCTCTCTCTCTCTCTCTCTCTCTCTCTCTCTCTCTCTCTCTCTCTCTCTCTCTGCTTGAATATGAATAAAAATATATTTTAAAAAAGTCTGGAGAAGAGTTACAAGTCTCTGCACTGAGGTTAGACAAAGGGGAAGAAAAAGCTCTCTTTCCCTTGTTTTCACTTGTTTGGTTGGTGTGTGTCTGGTGCCAGTGATGAATTTTTTTTCTTTCTGTTTTGGCCTGTGAAAGGTGGGCGGCCTCTTTCACTATTAGGGAACTTCCCCTGGGTCTGTAGCTTCAATCAATCCTTTCCTCTCATAACTTTGACTGGTGTGAAGGTTCATCCCAGAGGCATGTGTGGCTGATAATGACAACCAGCCTTGCTTTGCATATCTCAGGATACAATCTGTGTGTTTCATGTTCATTTCGTTTCTGTGTCTGCTTTGACTTTTATAAGTTTTGCTTGGTCAGCCCTGCATCAAAGAGCAGTCTTCAAGGACTTTTTCCTACCACTATACTCTATTTATATATCTATCAACACAAGAATGATGTCTTGTTAGCCAACCATATTATCTGTGAGTATTGAAGAGGCATTTCTGTATAAAAATCAATCATTGTTGCCAGGACAGACAAGGAAGAGAGTGCAGCATTTTACGTGGAGGCCACTCATGTGCATGAAATGGGGATAATTGCCCCAACTTATGTGGTGAAAATAATAATTATCATAATACACGTTTAATGATGTAAGAAAAAGGAACATCCACCCTATGTGCAACGTATGCTCCAGTTACAACTGTGATAAATACCACTTTCAGGAGAACAAGTCTAGATATTTATTGGATAAGAGAAAATGTTGTTTAGAAAAGAGATCCTATATTCCTTTGTCATTATTTCAAGTTCTTACATTTTCTCTGCCTCATTAGATGGAACAATCCATAAGACCCTTTCCGCAATCAAGTATTGATGCTAACTCTACATCAGGATTTGTGAGAAGTACTAAGAATGTAAAGGACACAGTTGTTACTATTGCTATGTACCAATTACTTAGAGTATTTAGAATTTAATAGTAATGTGAATAAAAGATTCAAACACAGTAACACAACTGTTATTTAAAAAAGAAAAGAAAAGGAAAGAAACACTGATATCCTGTGAAATCTGAAATCCAGGTTTCTATTGGTTTATGTCAGTGATGTGAGATGTACTCTTCCCTTTTCTACCTTCTAAAGCTTACCTTAAATAAAACCTTTTCTAACAGTCTCAAATCCATTTTCACTTTTTAATGAAATGCATAGATGGTTTTGATAAGAATAAATGACTTCTTCACATGGTAACTATTTTACCTGCCATCATCAAATATACTGGTACTTCATTCTCTACCTATCTGGTTAATGAAATTGCTGCCATCAAATTGCACTTAGATCTTGGTTCAAAGAAGTATAGAGTCATCACGCCAACCACAGAATGAACTTAAAATTATGCATGTTCATTTTCATGATTTCAGGAATGCGGCAGTTAATAACCACAAAATTAATCTTACTAACTTTAGGTCTTGCAAAATACAGCATTTAAATATTGCAATCACTTGCTCAGATACTTTCTTAAAATAAGTAGAAACTCATGTGAGGTACAGGAGTCATTAACTACATCTTCACTCTGTATCTATTGCCTTATTTGCCTAGTAAATGTAAAAGTATTTCTCAACATTACAGGGGTAAAGGAACTTTTTTGCATAAATTCTGTGATTCTCAAAGATCTAAACCACTAAATTCTCTGGTTAAAATTTGCTTTACCTAGTGCATAGTACTTGCTACACAAGACTTCTTGAAACATGACATTTAGAACAACCCTGTCCCTATCAAGAGCTGTAAACATTTGAGGCAAGTGATGTACCACTGACCTGAATCGCCAGGGCTCCTCGTTGGTCTTAATTTTTAAGGTTTCATCCAATGCTTCTTAAACACTCTGTCATGGTTTGATCCAGGTGTCCCCCACAAACAAATGAATGTGTTCTGATAGATCGATCCTCAGCTGATGGCAGTTTGGGCTTTACAACCTCGATGAAGCTGTGTTGCTGGGGGCGGGCTTATGGGGTTATAAGCCAGCTTCCCCTTGCCAGTGTTTGGCACACCTTCCTGCCGCTGTTTGCAGTGCTGTGGCAGAGGTGATGTCCACCCCTCTGCTCATGCCATCGTTTTCCCTGCCAGGATGGAGTCTCCCCTCGAGTCCGTAAGCCTAATAAACCCATTCCTCTACAAGACACCTTTGATTGGGTTCTATCTGTGCAGCAACTAAGAAGCTGACCACAACACACTCTCTACATTTAATGTTGGGACTCACAGAAGGTCAGACATGAGATTTTAAAAAAAAAATATTTTATTTATTTATTTATTTGAGAAAGAGAAGGGGGAGGGGACAGATAGAGAATTGGTGTGTCAGGGCCCCCAGCTGCATGTGCTATCTTGAGCTTATGGCTTTATTTGGATACTGGGGAATTGAACGCTTGTCCTTAGGCCTTTCAGGCAAGAGACTTAACTGCTGAGCCATCTCTCCAACCCCAGACATGAATTTTCTTTCTTGTTTTACTGTATCTCAATTTGTCTTCATGTCAGACTGTATAATTAGTTATTACTTCTTATCCCTTTCAATAATTTTAATACTGGTGTGAAAAATCTCTTGTGAAGCTCTTTCTATATGCATTAGATAATGACACTCTGCATCCTTTTCTCTTCCACATCAGGATGCATAGACAATCCTGATGCAGAACTGTCGCCATCTGGACGAGGCATCGAGTTGCATAAGTTCAATGGAGAGAAACTAGCAACTCTGAGGAGAGTTTGCAAAAAGTGGTTCATTTCTAAAGAAAAGTAGTATAGACTCTCAACATGTAGTTTCATTTAACATAGGTTCCTACATATTTACACAAGTGAACAGAATGTCCTTTCTCTAAAAACTTTGTTTTATTAAAATAAATTTAGGGGCTTGAGGGATGGTTGAGCAGTTAAAGTACTTGCCTGTGAAGCCAACGACCCAGGTTTGATTCCTTAGTACTCACATCAAGCCTGATGGGTAAAGTTAGTTTGCAGTGCTTGGAGGACCTAAAGTGCCCATTCTCTCTCTCTCCCTCTCTCTCTCTCTCTCTCTCTCTCTCTCTCTCTCTCTCTCTCTCTCTCTCTCTCTCTTCTCACCCTCTCTCTCATTGCAAATAAATAAAAAATAAATTCCTGAATAAATAACTTTATTCATTTATTGCAAATAAATTAATCAATAAATTCAGGGCTGCAGAGCTGGCTTAGCAGTTGAAGGTATGTGCTTGCAAATCTCACAACCTGGGTTTCATTCCCCATCCTCCATATAAAGCTGGATGCACTATGAAGTGCATGTGTCTGGAGTTCATCTGCAGTGGCAGGAGGCCCTGGCATGCCCATTCTCACTTTCTCTGTCTGCCTTTTCATCTGTCTCTGTCTCTCTCATATATATCATTTCCATTAATTCGTTGTGATTATGTTTTCTAGGGCAAGGTGGTGTTCATGTTTCCAACTTCTTTCTTCCCTGTCGTCCTGTACTTATAGTCATCTTCTATTTCAAGCCATTTTCAAAATTCATTCTTCGTAGAAAAATCATAGGACTACTTCAATCAAAAGGAGTCACACTATTCTTTGAATCACCATAGCATTGGTATGGCTTTAAATATTTAACTTTTTTTGTATTGTTTTGTTTTCCAAGGTATGGTCTCAATGTAGCTCAGGCTGACCTGGAATTCACTATGTAGTCTCAGGGTGGCCTTGAAATCTTTGTGATCCTCCTACCTCTGCCTCCCGAGTGCTGGGATTAAAGGCGTGCACCACCACACCTGGCTAACCTTGCTTTTTTTTTTAATGTACCATTTTCATTTAATTGCATGCTTATGATTAGAAGACCCTCTTGAGTTTTGTTCAGTTATATAGCGAGAATAAAGCACATCTCGAGCCGTTATTGACTGCATAGTTTAGCAAGTTCTGGTTTCCACACCAATTCTGCAACTGAAAGATTGGGATCTCTGCCAAGTTGTAAATGTAATGATTGAAGGTAGCACCTGTAAAGTCACTCGGAGTGTTTGCTATATAATTGACCATTATTATCTGTCACCTGTAAGATTCTTATCTTAAGCAGTATTTCTGAGCAGTTCTTTGTCCTGTTAGGTTCTGGTAGAGTGAGTGCTTTGCATTTAATGAGTTCTTAGAAAAAAAGAGAAAGCTGAAAAGATAATTGGAAATCCAGGCCTATTGAAATCACATGCTAAAACAAACAAAACTAAACATGATGCTTACGAATATACAGGGGCATGGCTTGAAGTTCAGGAGCCCACTGTGTAAAGTTGGACAGTAATTAAAACTGACCTAGTTCTTTCAGGGTAATATAGAACGGAGCTGTTCTCACAGAGCAAAGATTTGTTCAGGAGTGAATTTCAAATTCAAAGTTAGAAAGAGAAAAAAGAACCTATTAATGTGGCAACAGATGCTAATTTTTATATAAACTTTAATTACTTCTAGTGTGAGAGAATTACTGATTCTATGTTCTCATTAAAATTATAAGGAAATAGAGCACCTAAACTCAGACAAGACTGAAAAGAGAATTTTGTGCATGTAAAATAATAGAATTGATCCAGAGTCCAGTTTTCTCTTTCTGTTGTATTAAAGCTATGTGTCCTCAGTTCATAGGTATAAAGAGAAAAAGGCACCTGTAGTAATAAGGTCTGAACATATGCTTCGAAGGAGTGTTGATGCAGACAGAGGGGAGACGTTACAGAAGCTGCTCATGAAATGATTCTAGGATGTTTTTTATTCATCAAAATATCTTATGGACAAATAAGCTAAGTAGTCATGAACATCAAAATGGTAGTCTTGTAAAAGTTTAGGAGACCCCGCACAAGGTTGCCAAGCTCCTCCTTAACCTGTCCCTATTCAGAGCTTGCCTTTATTAAGCTTGCCTTTCCTATTAATAGGTTCAAAAATGGGTGTTGTTAATTCTTATTTCTTAAACATATATGTACTTCTTCTGGTGCTTTTATTTTCTTAAACATGTATGTACTTTTTTCCCAAAGTCCACACCCCAATACCCTAACAGCAGTTAGGGTTATTTCTTCAGAGGGGGGATTGTGATGGGCAGACCTCTACAGAGGCAGCCCCTCCCCTTGAGTGGAAGATGTCTAATTAGAGCTACAACCTTGGTGCTAAAAATGATTGGTCAAATATGAACCAATCAGCTGTCTCTCTGACTCACCTGGGAAGACCTTAAATTCTCTTCCCTAGAGGAAGCTCTCCTCTTTCTTCTTCCACGTGGCAATGGAGTAGAGGGGATCTGCTGACCCAGGCCTTAGGATGGTAAGGTTTTCCCTCACCCCAGCTAATGGCTGGGGGGGGGGGAGGTTCTAGACCTTTTTCCTCATAACCCTCTCCTTCTCATAATGGGAGTTTTCTGTTATCTTTTTTGGCTGCTTATTTAGCTAAATAATATAAGCTCTGTTAAACTCTCTGACAGGTGTTTACCACACACTTGTGGCTAGAGAACTCTGTAACTTCTCACATTGTGATTGGGAGAATTTCCCCTCCAACTCCCCTTATCCTACTTTACTAAATTAGAATAAATGTGTAATTAAAATTTAATTCTGTCCCTGTGTACATTTCTTTGTCTTTAGAGGACACGAACTTGGAAACAGGGCAGAGGGGATTCCAACATATCTCCGTGTTGCATACAAATATTAATTATCAGTAACCCGTATCAGTCTGAACAAAAAAATATCCAAGACGATCTGTCTTCTTTTAAGATGAGTGAGCATCATCTTCCTTTGAAGATACTACTATAGAAATGGCTTCTTCTACATAACCATATGATGTTTCTGAAAATTCCAAAGTTAATAACTACAATAGCAAAGCTATCTTCATTACTAGTTAGTCGTAGTTATCAATGTCAAATGCAATTAAGGGAGGGATTAATGGTTATGAGGAAATACTTGATGGTTTAACCTCAATTACCAATTGTGAGGAATACTTTCAGAGGGCAGGAATAGTGTCATGGAGGTGTAGATATATAGATGCCTTTTATATTTTGTGTTCCTGTCTCTTTATTTCTTCAGTGAGAAGAGAAGCTGAGGAAATTGGATGCAAAGAAATAGAGCAAAGATGCTTTTGCCTTTTTTTTTCTATGAAGTTATTTTGCAGGTAGCAAAACGAAGGAACATTGAGATAGCAAAAAGCCCCAGGCATTGAAGAAACACATTAGAATTTTAAAAGAAAGAACATCAGGGCCAAAAGGATGTGTCAGGAAATCTCTATATCTGAGAATTCAAGAGTTCTTTCTTTGAATGCACAATGTTTGGAGAGGACCGTGGTAAACTACTGATGTTAGCAATTAATTAAATTGTATTGTATATTCATAGACACATGCCATCTATAAGTGTGTATGCACTCACATGAGAAAGATAACATGATTTTGAAAACATGAAAAGGAAACACTCAGTTTCATGAAACAGGAACAAGTAACTATGCCACACAGTAGAAAACCAAATTTACCAAGCATTAAATATAAAAATAATTTTCTTGATATAGAATTAACATACTTTATCAAAGCATTTTGTAATGTGAACTGTTGTAGCTTTTCCCATTCACCTCACGATCTGCCTTTATGGCACATTCTTCTGTTTTGCTCATTCCTCAGAGTGATTCTACAGCATCAACCCTGTTCCAATATCTCTGTAATGATTTAGTTCTGTACCTTAACTCATAAATACAATGATACTCACAATACATCTTCCTGGGCAAGAAATGAAGGGGAAGAAGCTCTGAGATTTCCTTCCTCATCAACCCTTACAATGTCTCTCCAGCTTCCCCACCCCACCCCAATCCTTCCTTCTCAATGCAATAATATCCCCCAGGAAGGTCTAAGAGGCTTTTGGGTTCTGTTGATAATTACAGGAATAATTTATTTTTAAATGGAAGTTAATCTGATAGAAGTAGTCAAATTTTCCCTGAGCTCAAGCAGAAACAAACTTCTTCATGGCAAGTATACTGATTCCATCCACTATTACTGTGATGGAGAAGACAAATTATCCAATTACTAAACACAACGCTCTAGGCAATACAAAATAACATCCTGATTAATCTAACTACATGAGAGAGATACTTCTGTTTAGAACATGCCCCCTAAAACAAACAGTATTGGATTACCAATAAAGATGAGTCATATTTGCTTAGTAGTACTTACACATATTTTATTCTTGTATAAAAGAGTCTACTTAAAAAAGGTTAAAATTTTTGTCGAAACAGCTTTAAAAGTTTATGTGGTTAGAATAATATTCCAAAGTGAAAGTGTAAGTACATTCAGAATATTATTTGTGAAATAAAATGACAATGATTTTTCTAGCACATTGATACTAAGATTTTTTTTTAAATTTTGCACTATATATTTAAAAATTAAACATTAAAGTACTATGTGTATATTAGTTTCATGAGTGATCATTTCAGTCCAGTAACACATTGTTTGCCAAGATAGTTAATTGATTCATTTATTTCTCAACAAAGAAAGGGAAAAGCAATAAAAGATTTTGGCAAGAAGTCATACAATTAAATGCCATCAGCAGAATTATTTAAGGCATATTTTACCTTTAATAATTGATCTGGGAAGATGTTGACACTGAGAAATGTTGATAGTGAGTAGAACTAAAAAAATCCAGTCTCTCAGGAACCTTTGTTTCAGCTAACACTCTTGCCTGCTAATACTCTACCACAAGGTTTTTTGGTGGTATTTCCTTTGCTTCATCAACTAGGGCTCTTATGTCTCATGGTATTCCCTGTGATGAACTTGGAATTCTAACTTAAATGGTAATGTAATTTACATTTCCTTAATTTTGGATTTACCTATTTTTTTCATCAAACTTTACCATATAACTTAATATTCCTATATTATATATTATATGCGTCTAGTAATATCCTGCACACCTGCCTCTATTTCTGGGGTTACTGTATTTCCTGATTTTAATGTTATAAATTATTAATACAGTTGACCAGCAGAATGAACCTTAGTCCATATTACCAGACCAAGGTCATATCGAAAACATGATTAAGATGAAAATCTCATGGCACATCAAAGAATTGCATAAATAGCAGGCTCAAAATTATTGCTGTAGCATCTGAGAAAGTCTTTCTCTCTAGGAACTCAGCATCTTTAGAGGGATGCGCTCACCTTACTTAAGACATGAATAGAGCCATAAGAGAAATGGAACCATTATTGTGTGGTTGGACTACACATGTCAGAGCAAGATCACTTCAGAACCAGGTGGAAGCATGCAGTTTTTGGTGATATGGATCTGAGATTTTAGTAATGAACGAGTCCTCCTCAGAGGTGGTTATGAGGATCCTCATTTTATGAAATTCTATTGTAGAAATTACATTTCCAAACTTTCTTCAAATATTAGATCTTCCATCACCTCCTCATGGGACATCATTGAGTAGTTAAAGTTGTCAATTATGTTTCTTTTTTTAAAATATATTTTATTTATTCATTTTCAAGCAGAGAGATACAGAGAGAGAGAGAGAGAGAGAGAGAGAGAGAGAGAGAGAGAGAGAGAGAGAGAGAATCAGGGACACCACCTGTGGCTTATTTGGGTTCTGGGGAATTGAACTCAGGGCCTTAGGCACTGGAGGCAAGTGCCTTAACTGCTGAGCCATCTCCCCAGCCCAAATATCTATCTTTTTTTTTTTTTTTGGTTTTTCGAGGTAGGGTCTCACTCTAGCTCAGGCTGACCTGGAATTCACTGGATTCTCAGGCTGGCCTCGAACTCACAGCAATTCTCCTACCTCTGCCTCCCCAGTGCTGGGATTAAAGGCGTGAGCCACCACGCCTGGCTTACAATGTTTCTTAAGTATAAAAATAAATAGGTATTTATATCACAAGGTTGATCATAAAATCTGATGATTTAACTCATGGGTTGGAAATCACCTTTTTCTGTATATGTAGCATGCTTAAAAAATGTTTTTAGTTAAGCCAGGCATGATGGCATACACCTTTAATCCCTGCACTTGGGAGGCTGAGGTAGGAGGATCACTGTGAGTTCAAGGCCACCCTGAGACCACATAGTGAAATCCAGGACAGCCTGGGCTAGAGTGAGACTCTACCTAAAAATAATGTTTATAGATATAATAGTGAGATATCCTAATTAATGCGATATCAAGTGCCAGCTTTTGGTGCTTACTTCAGTTGAAAATACTGGTTGTGTTCAGGGTTATTTCTTGTAAGTATTTCAATATACTTATTCCATACAGATCAAGAATGATCTGTTATCACATACACTTGATATCTATTCTCTCACACACACCCCTCTGAGTCCTAAAAAAATTGAGGATAAAAAACCCAAGAATGATTTTTGTCAGCGTCAAAGGGTGATGCAGGTTAAAGTAGGAACTTTCCATGGATGTTATATAACCAACATTGAAGGTGTAAAAGCCATGTGAGATGCACCAGACAGTACAATGGCCATCCTGGTCAAACTATGCCCTTTAGTTTCTAGCATTTAATCTGGGCCTGGTCATGTAATTTTAGGGGGTGAGGACACAATAAGGATTAATAAGCACGGTTCAAGCAGAGACGTGATAACCATTGCCCTCTGGCATGTGCCATTTTATACAATTGCCTTATGAGACGCTCTTCATGAGGTTGTTTGGCTGGAGCCAAAGCACGTGCAGAGACGCCAAAGGTTCAATGTCCCCATGGACACAGCATCCTGCACCAGAGAACTGAACCCAGCTTCCAACTGACTGGCCTCTGTGCAAGTGACCTTGTCCCCCAGTGTCTTCTTGAAGAGGATTGCCACCCTGTAGACAATAGGAGACATAATTAGTGCTGACTGAGGACACTAAAGTTTGAAGCGATTTGTTTTATGTGATAGCATCAAAGTGAAACTTTGGTCTTTAGATAATTTGATGTGATACTGTGGCCAGAACTCTTTTGATGCTCTCTTAACCATCCAAACGTACACATTCATCTTTCATCCTTAATTACCATGACAACGTGCATGGGAGGCTGAGCAGATAAATAATTGGACCTCACAGGCACAAGGAGAAGAAACTAAATTAAACTAGATGGCATAGGTGAGGAGAGGCAGAGGGTTGCAGGGGAAATACATTTCAGAAAAATGGACTGAAGGGCACCTTGTATCATTTCCCTTACAGAAACAGGTACGTGATTTTGTTTACATTAAGCAATATATATGAGCACAGTGAAAACATTTAACATGATAGCAAAGCATTGCTACTAATGAGTGAATATGTGGTGAGATTTTACATGCAAAAAATAAAATTTATAAACTGGGTATAGTGGCGCACGCCTTTAATCCCAGCACTGGGGAGGCAGAGGTAGGAGGATTGCCTTGAGTTCAAGGCCACTCTGAGACTCCATAGTGAATTCCAGGTCAGCCTGGGCTAGAGTGAGACCCTACCTCAAAAAACCAAAAAATAAAAAGATAAAAAAATAAATAAAATTTATGGAATGTTCCCCTAAAAATATAGTTTAAAATCAACATTTAATTTTGATTCTATATTTGTTTTGCTTTACTTGCACTTTGAGCCATGATACAAGACAGTCTAATTCCATGCAATATGTTTTCCAAAGATAAGCAGAGTGGTAATGAAGTTTAACAAAACCAAAGTACACCACTCAAAATAGACCCCTCAGCAACAACATACAAAGAAAAGTAAAAAAAAAAAACTGGCTAATTCATGTATAATCCATAATCCATAACCCTCTATCTCATGGACTGCTCCAGCAAGCCCTCTGAGGAGAGCCCCCAGTGGGTCGGGAACAGCGAGGAAGGAAATGGGGGTACCATCCTAAGACTTGCTCATGCAATATATCTAATTATTGACAATAAATTTGGAAAAAATAACATGAGTGTACAAGGTTGCTTCTTGCTGATTAATTCTGATACTTCAAAAATTTTAAACTCAAGATTTCATGTAAAATATATATTTAAAGGTGTTGAAAATGCATTTTCTAATGCTGTATAGAATCATCTCTCTTGACAGACTTGAGAAACAGATTTTAAGAAGACTGTTCCATTTCTCCTGGTCTTACAATAGTGTATTCATCTTTGTTTGGGGGGAATAAAGAATCACATGTCCTGTGATTTTGATCTATGTCTTGATAATTTAAGACAGAAATCCTGTAAACAGGCACAATATTTGTCTGTCTCTGTGTGTGCTCATATCTGTGTGTGTGAGACTACTTCAGAGTGAAAATTCATTTTCTTCTAGATTTTAGTGACAAGAGAAAGTTCTATAATTGGAAAACAACCTCCTTTTTTGATGTACAGCAGTGGGGAATTTAAAACATGCAGTCATTCCATCTCATCTCTTCTCACAATTACAACTTTTCCCATTGCCTTGTGACTGTCAAAAACTTGATGGTATAGGACTTAATATTTTATTTATTCATTTTCAAGCAGAGAGAGAGAGAGAGAGAGAGAGAGAGAGAGAGAGAGAGAGAGAGAGAGAG
>PVHP010004897.1:0-68656 GCA_004024765.1 Zapus hudsonius
TCCTGTCTCAATGGCCTATCCTGTGTTGATTGAATGACTGTGGTTATAGGTCCCTTGTTCATCATTCATTGTCTGCTGAGTTCCCTATGGATCCTCCCTGATATGACTGTGGTGGCTCCTCTCTTGTCAGGATCTCATCCATCGGCCTACGGTTGGTTGGTAAGGTTAGATGGGCCACAGCTCTCTCGTTGTATCCTGAGAAACACAAACACATTTGGCTTATCCTGAGTTGGTTGAATGGCTGTGGGTATGGGTCCCTTGTTCATCCCGTCCTTCTCTGCAGGGTTCCATATGGATTCTCCACAATATGACTGTGGTGGCTCATCTCTTGCCATGGTCTCATCTTTTGGCCTGTTGTCGGGTGGTAGGGTTAGGGTTAGGGTTAGTGGATTCTGAGAATCAAAGACATGTATATGCTTTCAGGGACACACTTTACCAACTCCCCAGTTGTAATCTCCCTAGACTAAGCCTTTAGTCTCAATCAGAAGCTCAAATCTACATGTCTCCCACCCTACTTCGAAGAGAATGCAAAACCAACATTGCAATGAAAGTCACAGATCTGTTGTTCTCCCTTCGTCAAAATTGTGAGATCACACAACTGAAAAGTGTGAGATCCTGCTAAAGTTAAGAGCTCATAGATATGGTTCAAATCTTGAGATTCATTTCGCTCAAGCTTACAGGAGATGCTGAGGGGATGGTTCATAGACTACACTTTGAGGAGGAACTTCTCGTTCAGAAGTTTATAGAGCCTCATAGAAATTTAAAACAAAATAAAATATTGAGATTGTTTTCATTATGAAGGCAAAAAACACAACTTCAAATTTTTCTTACATGTGATTATTTTTGGTTCTTGTACACAGTATTTTAGAAATTGGACAATTTTCACAAATATAATACAGGCCCTGTGGCAGGAAAGCCATGACTTAGAAAACAAAAGAAATAATTCTAATCAGTCTATCTACAATATAAGCCTGGTCCAGGAGGACTTTCTCAAAGTGTAATCATCCTGGCAGTAGCAGCAGATCTTCTAAAGTGGACACCTCTGCCTCTGTCTCTGGCTATCAGAACACTGAAAGAATGCCTCTCAAGGAATTGCAATTTCCCAGGAACCTCATGCTGGATGAAGGAAAATGTTGAATCCTGGTGCCAGATTTCACACAGTTCTGACAACTTGTCAGAGGTTCTTACAGGAAAGACTGGAGTTGACTAGGACTATTCAGATATGCATATTTCTTGCCCTTTATGTAAATCTGTACCTCATGCTATGATCCCACAAATGGCCTGGAAGTGGGGAATCACTGGGCCTCTTTATTTTTTCTTCTTCTTGATGTGGCCACAATGACTCAATCTCCTGTCTCTGTTTTTCACTATTACTTGCCCCATTGACTGGTCTACTGAGGTTTGCTGGATGATCCTGCTTGGGAGGGACGTCAGTGGTTAGGCTTTCACCCTAACAACTTGATTAACAATTTCACTATGAGAGAATACAATGCTCCTTTCTCACTAAATTCAAATACAACAATGACATCACTTACCCCAGCCAATAAAATTACCTATGGCTATAGATAGATATGATGGCCTGTAAACCTGGCTCAATGTTCACCAAGAGTCAAACATCAGCTAATCAGGACTATTCTCATTTGCAGGCATTGCATGGTGGGAATCCAAACGGAGAGGATGAAAGCTCCCAAATTAAAACTGTCATAGCTCACCATCTCCAAGCAGGCAGTTCTTTTATCATTGCTTCCTCGGCAGTGTACTCAATAAACTTGTCTTTTTCTATTCTATTCCAAATTCTTTCAATACCACCAATCCCTTTCCACAACCCACCCACTTGCCAGCTATCAATGAAGGCAGAAACTGACCAGTGGCTTTAAAAATGAGTCATATGTCTGCCAAGACCCTTTCCAATACATGCTCCATGGTCTTCCCTGTATTCATTAGCATTCTCATCACTGTGAGAGAATACCTAGCATAGACAACTTAAAAGCAAAAAAAAAAAAAGGGTTTTAGTGGAAGGGAAAGGGAGAGAAGATAAGTAAGAGGATTGCAATGCATTGTATACATTATCAAATTGCCAAAGTAATAGATAAATGAAAGACTGAATTTGGTTCACAGTTTCAGTGGGCTAGTCCATCATGTTGGAGAGAACTGGCAGAGCATGGCAACTCATACCCTGGTGGTCAGGAAGCAATGAGGGATAGATAGGCAGACAGATAGATGGGAAGGGGTCAGGACAAGATATAGCCTCAAGGATATTCTCCTAGTGACTACTTCCACTAACTTGACCCTAATTTCCTAGGATTTCAACATTTCTTGAAACAACACCACCAGCTGAGGACTGAGGCTTCAGCTCAGCCTGTGGGTCATCTCACATTCGAGCCATAATATTCTGCAATACAGGCTGAGTGGCAATGGCTATGTATCATGATGTAAATATTGCTGTAAGCTTTTCTCACACTAAAAATACATGACTCAGTTCCCACATGGCTATTGTACTAAAAGGCCCACATGTTTCAAGACAGAAGCAACAAAGGCTGTGTGGACTGCTTTACTAGTTTGCATTGCTTGCCATGATTCACTCCACTCTTTCTTCAGAGAAGAAAGTGAGGACATGGTGGTGAAATGAATGATGTGACTCAGGCCACCAAGCTGGTCAGCAGAGAAAGGGAGGTTCTGTGTGCCCACTTCATAGAGAGAATCACAAACAGCTTGGCAGAGAGCCTGAAGCATGCACAGCCTTTCCACAGGTGGAGCCTTTCAGCATCTTTCAAATCACGCGGAGTTTGCAATGTCTCCTCCCATCCCAGAGTAATGTGACTAGCTACTTTGATTTGTTAAAATTGCCTATCTGATAGAGCATGATTTCTAGTCCTTAATACTATAAACAAGAAATACTAAGAAGTATATTAGTCATCCTTTTTGGTCAAAGCCAACCAGGATGCTGGGCCAGTGATGACATTTTCCCCCAAAGGAAACCAGCCCAGACTTCGTATTGCTCCTTACTCTCAGAAAGGCTGGCAACACTGTTTCTCAGACCTGCTTGGGAGGCTGCCAAGAGCCTGGAGCCTGGCCAACATGAGGATAGTGCATTGGTCTGCTGGGGAGTCTCCCCTCAAGTTCAACTGATAGACAAGTCTCTGCCAAAATGGTGTGTGTCAGAGATGGTGCTCATGTGTCCCCAAGAAACAAGATCTGAATCATCCATAGATCTGAACCTCTTGGGAAAATCCTGTGGTTCAACGTGAACATTGACAAAATGCATTTAGCTGAAGTTGAATCTCAGAGGGAACAGGATCTATAATGTTTGTGTAAAACAAAGGTGAGCAAATCTCCATTCTTTTCATGACCAGGGTTGTCTTAAGTGCATCCTGTTGCTCAGCCCTCTTTTGAGACAATATATGCTAAGGCTATATTTCTCAGAGAGATTTGCATACAAGCACCAGATACTGCAGCATGAAAGGGAGATGGGGACTTAGGTTGGACAGGCTTCATGATGCCTCTAAGTCCCATATTGGAGACGCATGTGACAGAGAACTCTCCAAGTAACAGAGCCCTGTGATGCTATCATGGGCTCTTCTTCTAAATTCCAAAGACCTCCTTCTCTTAGAGTGGCTACAACTCAAATGTCTCAGTCTTCCACCTGTGTGGGGAAGAGGGTGAGCACTTGCATGTCACAGGAAGGATGAGTGTGACAGAGTTTTTTTTTTTTTTTTTTAGAGGGAGAGATGCCACATTCACTTAACTGTTATGGTATGTTGTTTAAATTGATCTATTTTATTAACTATTTTTAATTTCTTTTATGTCTAAATTAAACATTATCATGGATATGTGTATATAGATATATAGATACACACACACATACACACACGTTTGTGTAGTTGGTTCCAGGAATTCATTGGGATCTTGGAACATATCCCCCTCAGGAAAGGAAACCTACTTCAAATTGAGTGATTTTATAAAGCACAGAGATTTATTTGGCTCATGGTTATGGAAGTCAGGAAGTTCAAGAACATGGTTCTGGCATGTGGCCAGGCCTTTCATGCTGTTTGGTGAAAGAGAGAAGGGGAACAAAGAGAAAAGGAGGAGAAGAGAATAGATAAGAGGGTCTCATATGCACTCTCAATAATGACATTCATTCATTCATCCATTCATGGTGATGGAGACTTTAGAGCCTAAACATCCTTTAACAGTCCTATTGGGGAGGGGAGCATGTGGTATATGTGGTGTAGAATGTATTGTAATATGTATGTGGTATATGTGCATGTGTGTGCAGACACATGTGTCTTATGCATATGCATGCTGAGGTCAGGGAAGAATGTCAAGCGTCCTCATCTATCATGCTCTGCTTGTTTCCTTGAGAAAAAGGAAACAAGTCCCTCACTGAACCCAGAGATGCTGACTTTTTAAATATTTTATTTATATATTCATTTATTTGTAAGCATGTGCATGCACACACACAGAGAGACAGACAGACAGAGAGAGAGAGAGAGAGAGAGAGAGAGAGAGAGAGAGAGAGAGAGTGCATCAGTGCCTCTAGCCACTGCAAATGAACTCCATATGCATGTGACCACTTTGTGCATCTGGCTTTATGTGGATACTAGGAAATCAAACTCGGGTCATTAGGCTTTGCAGGCAAGCATCTTAACCACTCTCTCCAGTATTACAGTATATCAGCAGCTCAGAGATGCTGATTTTAGATAGACTTTCTGACCATTGAGTCCCAACTCCCCACAGGACTATGTTTACAGGCATGTTTGGCCAGGTTTCTACATGGGTTCTGGGGATTGAACTCAAGCCTTCTCAGGCCCCAACAGTCCCTCATGCTTACACAGCAAGCTTTCTTACTTACTGAGCCATTTCCCTAACACTGAAAGTCCTTTTTGATAACTTTACAATAGCAATTAGATTTCAATATGGGTTTTGGTGGCAAACACCCATGGCTCTTTCTTTTTCTTTTTTTTTTTAAATTTCAAGTCTCTACATTGTGTTTCTTGCCATCTGCTGGGATATTGGTAAAACTGTGGCTGAATCAAAATACCACTTCTCTTAGAAAGACGAAATGACTATTCATTCACCATTTACCTCAGGGGAGACACAGCAAGTGTGACAGACATCCAGCCCATGTGGGATGAAGAGTTAATGGCTATGAAATAAAGGACAAGATCCTGGGGTTCAGCTGGAGCAGACAGTAAGTCTGCAGAGAAACTTAACCATGCTCTCCACTTTGAGATGTCAGTGAAAGCTCACCATAGAACACCAGAGTTCCTTCTAGAAAACAGCACCACTTACTCATCCAGAAGCACTGGCACCTTTGTGCTGTTACAACCGCAACCCTGCTTCCTGCTTTGGTGTGGAGCTTCCCTAGGCTGTTTGCAGAAGCATGACCAGCAATGGTGGGGACACTGATTACATATCTCACATAAAGAGCTTCCTTCCAAAAAATTCCAAGCATGTTCAACATATACTATCTCATATACTTTTTCAATAGACCTATGAAATTTTTCTCATATCATCTATTAAAACCATCCTAAGGTATGGCTATAGCACAGTGGGAAAGCACTTGCCCAGCAAGCAGGAGGCTTTCAGTTCAATTTCCAGAAAAAAATACAAGAAGAAAAAAAAATCCCCAAGTCCCCAAGTTCCAGAAAGAGTGCATGCCATATGTGCCATCAACACAGTCACCATTTCTAAGTTATCAAGGGGATGATATTCAATACTCCTTCAGAAAACCAGAGTACATCACTCGACACAATTAACAAATCCCCCACATTTTATCTGTAATACACAAAGAGTTTATAGATAAATCTGAACATTATAGCAGGATGTAACCTACAGGAAAAAGAGCTAAGATCATCCTTATATTAAAAACAAAAAGTCAGCTTCTGAAAAATGGCTAACACTTCAAATATCTGAGAAGCAATGGTCATAGCATATTCCCAAGACTGAATGAATAGTCTGTGGAAGTGCTCTGCTCTTCAGTTCCATGGGCTTCTCAAACTTTCACTGAACCTCCTTCAAACAGGTCTGAATTCCCAGTGTTAGATACACTGGGACTCTAGGGTGAGAAAACACAGGGTTAAAAAAAAATAACAATAAGCAGATGGTCAGTGAGCCATCAGTGTATGTGGGTTTATCTTGTTTGTTTTCTCAGTTTTGGCACTCAGCAGTGCATTACCCTAGCAATAGCTGGATCATATGCTTCTCGGGTTGCAACATACTCAGCTTCTAATTATAAAAACCAGCACTGCACAATCTGCAAGAAGCCCCAGTGAATATTAATGTTAAATAGGTTATTTCAAGTCTCTGACCCAGAGCCTTTACACTTCTCCCTTATATTTAAATCTTTTAACACATCTGTGATTTTTTTTCAACACATATAAGTTTGTACCCATTTTGGAATCTGGCTGTAACTTTCTTTTGAGTCCAGGCTACAGTATAATCCTAAAATGAAGGTATTTCTAGAAGTCATCTTAAAATAAGTCTTTTCAAATTGTTCTGTTTTAATGTGTACTGTCTTGGGACAAACTACAGTTCATTTAGACAGAGGATTTTTGTTTGTTTGCTTGTCGTTTCTTTAATCGTACGACACTTCATACTAAATTATATTAGTCTACAAGACACAAATTTCATCCTTATAAATGTAACTAACTTGAATACATAAGATTCACTATCTTTCTATTATAAACCCATATTTCTGAAGTGAATTATAGCTGCATTTTTTTCTTGCATTGAATGTTTCATAAGAAGAGCTCACAGTTTGTCAGATAAATTTTCCAAACTATAACTTATTACATAAGGAATTCATTTTTCCCTAAAAAAGAACTGGGCCTATGGTGGTAGTTACAGGGCAGAATAATCACAAGCAGATGTAAAAATACTTACACAACCTAGAAAAAATAATAGTAAAATAAACTTCATATGTTGTGTTCCTTTAAAGAAATGTCAGAAACAGCCAGCATTAGATTGGGCCCTGGCTGTCATTAATTGCCATTATCAAGTGCTGCTGATGGCTCCTAATGCACTATTTTTCTGAGCAATGGTTTTATATTATTTTTCTGGCACAAAAGCCTGTTCACAACTACCACATAGTTCTCATAGCAAAACTAAAGTGACCAAGAAATTAAAAGCAATTAGTATAATTTTACTCATTGGCATTAGTACTGAAAGTAAATCACAATACATGCTTTTCAAGGTTTAAAACCTTTCTTCAAGTTTCACAAGATTTGAAACCTGAACAGGGAATGACTATCTAAGGCACTAGAAAAAGACATGCCATCTGAAGGGTGGCCAAGAAGAGGACAAAAAATCCTTATTTCCTGAAGGGATTTCATAGTAAGTTAAAGAAAGTATATAAGGAAAAGGGAAAGAAAAATTGGGGAAGGGAGGGAAGGGGAGGGGAGGGGAGGGAAGAGGAGGGGAAGGGAGAGGAGAGGAGAGGAGAAGAGAGAGGAATCATGGGCATACCTGGAGCAGCTGATCTGAGCTCACTGTGGTTCTCATGCAAGGATAGCCTTCTCCTGTTACCTCCAGAAAGGAGGTATCTGCCCACCAAAATAATGCACTCAGCACTGCCTATCACTTAGATAAGGGAGTCAAAGAAATGAGAAGACCATAAATAATTTCAGGCAACCATCAGGTAAACCAGTCTCTGTAAGATTACTGTCTCTTAAGTTGGACTTTCAGGATAGAAGCATATGATTTCATGTGAGAATGTTTTATATTCAGTAAACTCCATGTAATATGGATATGTGAAATAAAAAAAATGGAAACTCTACATAGAAAGGACACTTTCACATCTTTAAGAACACAGTTTTATCAACAGATAGGCTTCAGTTAACCAGTACTCCACTCTAGGGATAACTGAAATTCTTACTACTCTGTCAAGTGTGGCATCTGAAATTCATAACTTTGACCATGAAAAATGGAAATGCTATGAGAATAATCCAAAGAAAGTTTTTACTATAAAGACTTTAATTATTAAAATATTTTACACTCAGTCTTTGTTATAGTTTGTAAAAGTATCTCTTAAATGTGTCACTGTGTAGTATAGGCTTAGTTATGAGCCTGTGGCACTATTGAGTATCACTGAGTAGTATAGGCTTGTCCCTAGCCTGTGGTACTATTGAGCATCACTGTATAGTATAGACTTGGACATGAGCGTGTGGTACTATTAAGAGATAGCAGAACCTTAGGCAGGTGAGGTCTGGAGGTAGGAAGTGATGTTACTGGGGTGTATTTCTAAATGTGATCTGGAACTCTGGTACTTTCCATTCATATTCTCTCTCTCCCTCTCTCCTCCCTCCTTTCTGCCCATGGAGAGCTCCTTTACTATACTCTTTGCCATGATACATGCACCACCAAAAGCCCAAAGCAACAAAGCTGGGTGATCACAGACTGAAATCTCTGAAATTATAAGACAAATATTCTTTTCTTCCTTTAAATTGGTTTTCTCAGTCATTTTGTCACAGTGACAGAAAGTGTCTTATAATTAAAATTATATGTCTTATAATTAAAATTTTAACATAGGCCCTCTTTAGACTTATAAAACACAATCACTTCCAAGAAAAATATTATGAATGGAAATTCATTTTGTATTTCAGAGTAAAAAAAAGCAAGATAATCCCTATAGTGAGTGAAATTAGTTAAAGCAGAAATAAAATTAATAAAATTAATAAACTGGTATCAAAAGAGGTAAAACAACAGCCATGTAAACTGTATAACTAGAAAGAAACAAAGTTCAGTAACACTTTCCCATACTAATTCTATTACTCACCAATAAACTCTTAGAAGTCAACAAGTTGTTATTCAGAACGAATTGTGGTGTTTAAACGTATCAGGGATGTGCTTAGGTCAACCTAACACAGCCACTTTAACCATAATATGGCTCTACTACTTTAGTATGAGTAGCTGATGTAATATCAGCATAATTTGGAAATGTTAGCACAAGAATATCACCATTTTATAAAGAATGAAATGGGCCTTGATAGGCCAGTCTTAAAATGTATGCAATGTTTGTACTGGTTTTCCTATGGAATTATGCATTTTGTGTTGTACCAAATCAGCTCCTTAATAAATAGTGGGTCACTTCTCTGCATCTTGCCCTCCATGAAGAAGTGCTTTCACCATATGCTCCTATTGCCCTGATGTTCTGTCTTACCACGAACCCACAAACACTGAGCCAAGTGACCATGGACTGAACCCTCTGAAATTGAGAGACAAAATAAATCATATTTCCATTATGGTATCAGACACTTGATCACAGTGATAAGAAAAGTTACTAATATACTATTCTTTAGGACAAGACTGGTCATTCAAGAAAAGTTTGACTTTAAAATTTGACTCTAAAATTCAATCAACCAGGAGCTGGGAAGATAGATGGCTCAGTGCTTAAAAGTACTTGCTGACCTGTGTTCAATTCCTCAGAACCCATGTAAAATCAGACAGAAAATGGCACATGCATCATGATCCCAACAGGCAATGGAAGATGGAGCCAGGAGAATCTGGAAACTCATGGGCCAGCTAGACTGGCATTCATTCGCAGTGGCCAGAGACTGTCTCTCAATGGTGGAAAAAGGGCACCCACACCTCATGCTTGTCCTCAGCACACATGCCTATACACACATACTTACATTAATTAAGTAGTAATTAAAAATCAATCAATCTCATGAAAGATCTACATGTTACATTATGACTGTCTGTTTATTCCTGGCTCAGTCATAAGGAAGCCTGAAAATCATATGTCACATAAAAGCAAACAAAAGGAAGCCATCTCCAGGATTCAATGAAAGACTAAGAAGAATGAACTTTTATTATTTTTATTTATTTGCAAGACAGACATGGAGAAAGAAAAGAGAAAGAGGGAGAGGGAGAGAGAGAGATAGAAATAAATAAAGAAAATATGGGCTTGCCAGGGCCTCTAGCTGATGCAAATGACTCCAGATGCATGGGTACTAAGGAGTTGAACCTGAGCTGTCAGGCTTTGCAAGCAAGCATCTTTAATCACTAAGCAACCTCCTCAAACCCAAAGAATGATTTTTAAATAACTTATCAATATTTTCAAGTATAAGGGAACTTCCTAAGAAAGATCCCCTAAGCATTTTTAAATAGTCACTAAGCATTTTTAAATAGTCACTGATTGTCTACCTAACAAGACTAATCTAACAAAACTTTTCCTAAATCTCACAGTTAACCTAGTCGGTTTAAATCTAAATAATCATAAAATTTAGAACAAATGAGTCATAATTAATAAAAGTAAATTCTGAGTTGACAAGTTAGTATTTGACAAATATTTATTCTAAGTATTCTCAGGTCTGATTTTTACCTTTATTGAAGGAATGAAAACAGGTCTTCTTTTCCAAGCTGAGTGACCATGTAGTATAAAGATATATTAGCATAAATTAACTTTCAGGGATGGAAATACAACTTAATAAATTGAAAAGATTAATGCATTAGAACTTGTAACCTTTCATGGAGTTCCTACTGCTGTAGGAAACTGAGATAAATATCCACACAACTTCTTCCACCCATCACTTGATACGCAGTACTGATACACACATGAATTCCCTTCTCAATATTAGTTTCTAGTCGCATTGACCACTCTTGACAACATTACTGAGTAGTCATTTTCATTTCCTTTACTGTCTACTGTTTTTGTTGTAGGTGGAAAAATATGTTCTAAGACAGCATTGCTCTCCTACATGCAACAGTACCAGGAAGATTTCATTTCACTAGCTGGAACCTTTACACAGCAAATAAATACATAATCAATGAGTATTTGGTTGCTGGAAACTACATTAAAAAAGCCAGGATCTCCCAGTCCTATTTCCTGACATCTTACTATGAGGATTAGTACTGAAAATAACAAACCCATGGGATGGATATGAGAGTGTATTCAATGTTATATTTAAGGCATATTTTCATGGTGAAGAGCAGAGAAGAAAAGTAAAAATAGAAGAAAATCATCTTAATACAAGAGTTTCTTTGAATGAGAAAACCCCATTATGTCTGGCATAACTTCCACTCATTCTAGATTCTTCTGGAGCAGCTGAATACAAATTGAAGACCATAAGGTGTTCACTTGGAGAAGACACTAGCATTGCTGCTGCATTCAGTAGGAAAATGGAGCCTCCAGTTTCTTTTCAACATCCAGAATAGCATGCTCTGTGCCTCCCACTGGTCTAACTAGCAGCTCCTTGTTCCCCTGGGCTCTGCAGGTGCATCTAAGCGACCTTTACCCAAGTCATTACATTTGCCTTTGAAGTCAGTTCTTATGCCTTAATAACATGTCCACTGACCCAAGTAAGATCTATGTGGCCTCCACCATTCAACCTGCAGGTCCAGGAACAATCCACAGAAATAACCATTCTTTGCTATCTGGGGTTCTAGTGTTCTCTAAAAATGTCACTAAGCCTTATTAGTGGAACAGTTTCTGTGACTCCCTGACATGACATATAAATATTTTCTTAACATTTCCCATCAGATACCACTGAGAAGCTTCAGCATCCCAGGCAATTACGACTGCCAAGAATGTGCCCAAATCCTGGATCGAGATACACAGGCTGACCCAGCATGTTAAAGCATGTGCACTTACTTCCTTATGCCAATTTCACACTTCATGAATAAAAAGCAGAAAGAGTCTAACCCTCCCCAGCAGTCAGCTCTTCTTTCCGCAGCATCCAAAGCTCCTGGTGAGTGTTCTGCTGTGACACTTGGCATTTTGTGCCTCCTTATAACCTTGTCTGTTTTGCCCACCCCCATGGGCTGTAAGACTTCTCTGAGAAGAAGCCATGCACCTTTGTATCTGCTAAGCCCAGTACAGAATCCTCACTAATAAAGTGGTACAATGAATAACAGATTACAAGGGGCAGCACAGGGCAAGCGTTAATTATAGGGAGAAGAACAGGCATAGGACATAGATGCTGAGTTTCCACAAGGAACATCATCTTGGTGTGTCAAAGGAGAAAGAAGGCAGGCAAATTTCAAACTTCATAGATTTCTACTAATAACAGCTAAAAGTCATAGTGATACATGCATTACATAGGCCTAAATTTTCCTATATTTCTAGACTTTAAAGAATATTAAAGAGAAGTTAATAGAAAACTTAAAGCAATACAAAAATACAAAATGACATAGTATGAGGATGATGTATTGGACTCAGAAGCATGTTGTATTAAAAGAAACCAAAGAGACATCTCACAGACCAAGCATCCAACTAGAAGAGACAAAACTCTGATTCGAAAGTCAGAGTCATTCTAGTATTAGTACCAGGAAGCACAATGGTTTAAACCTGAGGTATTACCAAGGGTTTGGGCTTCGGTTAAATCTGATTCTTTTTAAAATTATTTTTGTATTTGTGTGTGTGTGTGTGTGTGTGTGTGTGTGTGTGTGTGTTTGAGAGAGAGAGAGATTAGATTGAGAGAGAGAGAATGGGCATAGTCTCCTGCCACTGCAAACTCCAGACGCATGTGCCACTTGTGCATCTGACTTCATGTGAGTAGTGGAAGAAAGGCTTTGTAAGCAAGCACCTTTATCTGCTCAGCCATCTCTCTAGCCCTATATCTAATTCTTAAGCAAAACTAACAACTGAAGAGAATGCAGACTTCTTTTAAGCTTTGTTCCTTCCATGAATGATGAATGAGCTTGTACTAACAGGAAACAGTGAGAAAATTCCAAATGGCAATAATTAATAATCTGGGAGAAAAAAAACCATAATTCTATGAAAATGACATGATAAAAAATAAGCCAGAAAAAAATACCACAATAGTGATTTTTTTTTTCAAGCTAAATCTTATTTGAAGAGTGTGTTTCTTTGGAAGACCCACTCACTGGCCCTTGCTCTTCCAGCTCTATAACTTTCTATTAAAGTTCTATCACATACACATACACATGCCCCACACATCTTACCCACAGTCCACCAAAACCCTTTTTTTCCCCACTGTCACAGCATAAGGGACCTTAAGTCTGAAATAATTTCATGCGTGAGGAACAGATCCAAAATTTACAGTTAGTTCACAAAGCTTGTTCAACTCAATGCTAAAATTGAAATGCACTTATTTCAACTTTAAAGTCATTCTACTTGTACTATGGATTCCAAGCCTACCTTGAAACTTGTAAACATCATTTAAATTTTCCACAAAAAATTCTGGAAAGTAGAAAATCACATTAAAGTACAGATTCTTAGCCAGGTATGATATTGCATAGCATTCCAGAGTATCACCATGAGTTCAAGGATAGCCTGGGTTTAGAGTGAGTTCCATGTCAGCCCTACCTTGAAAACAAAAAAACAAACATAAAAAAGTACAGATTTTTTTTCTTACAAAAAAGGTGGCTTTAGCATCTTTTTAAAAATATTTTATTTATTCATTTTCAAGCAGAGAAATACAGAGATAGAGAGAGAGAGAGAGAGAGAGGGAGAGAGCACCAGGGCCACCACCTTGTGGATCTGGCTTATGTGGGTACTGGGGAATTGAATCCAGGGCCTTAGACACTGGAGGCAAGTGTCTTAACCACTGAGCAATCTCTCTAGCCCACATATTTTTATCCTGCAAAAAAATTTCATTCTGTGAAGAAAGATAAAGTTGTCTCTATGTGCACAGCCTGTGTACTCAGACTGCAAACACAGGCTGGCTGCGTTCAAACCTCAGGTTTACCATTCCTACTACTCTTAGAGGTTGAGCATCCTTAATCTGAAGATCTGAAATGCAAAACCCAAACCTTTTAGAGTGCTGATATGACAGAACAAGTAGAAAATTCCACATCTGACCTCATTAACAAAATGTGAGTATTCTAAAATTACTGTACGAAGTGGCATCATGTGGCATATATGAAACATAAATGGTGTTTAGATTTGGGTTCCCTTTTCATGATATCCCATTTGCATATGCACATATCCCAAAATCTAAACTCCAATCACTTTTTGTCCCAAGCATTCTTGGTAAGAGATGTTTAAACTGTGTTTCTCTTTTTTAGCTTGCTAATCTATACTTCATTAAAAATAAAAATAAGACCTAATCAGTGGGTTACTGGAAAAATTGGTTGAATTTTCATATGTCTGGCATGTAGAACAATACTTGTAATGTAGTAAGGACTGTAGAGTCAATTGTTTTTATCAGAGAAGAAGGTGGTACATGCTCTATAGGAAGAAAAGTTTTTAAAAAGTAATTCCCACTACCAGAGAGCTACAGAGAAGCTATGCCAGTAGAATCTTGCAAAATTAGCAATGTTTGTCTCATTTAACCTATCCTGATCTCTCTGTCCCATGGAGATTCTGTTTGTGCTTTTCAGAAGACAATGAGAACCATAGACAGCCCAATTCCACCAACAAGACATGGATGATTGCTGATATCCTGTATAAACCACCCCAGGCCTATTATATAGGGCCCAAATGAAGCCTAGAATATCCAGAGACATTGCCCCCTCAGCAACAACACACAAAGGGGGGGAACTGGCTACCTCTTGTGCAATTCATAACTCCCTACCCCATGGACTGATCCAGTATGCCCACTGAGGAGGGCTCCCAGTGGGTTGGGGACAGAGAGGAGGGAAATGGGGGTATCATCACAAGATTTGCTCATACAATTTAGATACAATTATTGACAATAAAGATATTTTTAAAAAGTAAAAGTGATCCAGTAATTTTTATGTGATAAAAATAAGAATGGAAGTTTAAAAACATAGAAATTATTAAAGCTTTAGGAACACTATTAACACTATTATCAAAACTTTAAGGTGAAGAGAAATTAAAGGAAAAATAACAATGAGATCAAATAACTTAAACCTATTAGTGTCTGTGCTTCTGGCACTTGTGTAATAATTCTGGTCTAATTAGGAGAATACAGTACAGTCTATACCCACCCTCTCCATCTTCCTCCCCTTCATAAATCAAACAAAATGCCTGATGAAAACAGATGGCTCTTAAGTCAGATGCCCTGAAGCTCGGAATCCTAAAGTACCTTCCTCATTGCACAGCACCCCATCATTTACTGACTTGAATATCTCTATTGTCAATAAAACTTAAAAGACTCAGCCTCATGCCTCTCTGGCCAAAGCCTTCCACAATTGAGAGACAAATCAAACTTCCCCTTCGCCTCTGCATGGCTCACCTGGAACCTACATCCCAGGGTGGTTCTGCCTTCAAGTCTGCCTGCATGCCATTGTGTTCCTCTGCTCGAAGCCTCCTTTAGCTACCCTCCCTTTCCAAACTCCTAGTTCCACTTGTTCTTTCATCCCAAATCACTCCTCTTTGTATTCTTTTGAGCCCTTATATCTGCCTTCCTGCAGCTCTCCACACTTAAATTAACCAGCCTCATTGCTGGACTCTCATAATGCTTTTGGGTGCCACTAGCATGGCCTTTCATTAAACTGCATTATAATATTTATCTCCTCAAACAGGCTGTAAGTTCATTTAGGGATAATAACAATGCATTATTATTATTTTGCTGAAGCTGGCATACTCTATGTGATTAATATGTTTGTTTGTAGCAATGTCTATAGAAATTGTTATTCCATTTTTATAGCCTCTGTCTCTCTTGTGGACTAAAAGGTAGGCAAACCCAACAATCTCACTCAGACCAGGCACTTTTCAAAGCTAGTGTCCCAGAAGAGAAAGGATAAGTCATCATTCCACAAAATGAGGTACAGAATGCTCTCTTCTCTCAGTAGTTTCTAAGGTGTACGAAGCTCAACTAGGAATTAAACACGGACACATGTTTTAGTCTCATGGAGCAGAGACCACATACATGTGACAAACCACATGGGAGGAACACTGATAAGGTGTTTTTTTTTTCTAGGCAGCTGTGCTACAGATAACAGCTAAGGTAGAACCTCCAGGCACTGTGAAGTCAAGACAGTCTTCCCAGATGAACTGGCATCTGAAGAAAGTAAACTTTGATATAGGCACAGAGAAAAGAGAAGCACTCTAGGACTGCCAAGAAAGAACAGAAGATAGTCTGCCATGAGGAGAAATACAAAGTGGGGAAATGCTAAGTCTTTTAGGGGTATTGTAAAACAATTATTTTTCTGGGACAGATCATCTGAAAGGTGATAAGAGAGAACTTTGAGGAATGATGAGAGAAACACAGACAGAGTGGCATAGGTTTGATCCTACAACTGCATGATCTAAAGAAGAATTTACAGCAGGCATTCCTAAAAGTTGGATGGAGAGAGGCAAACACTGAGGAGTTCAGTGAGCTTGGGATATAGTAACTATTCTTCCTTCTGAGGAGTAACATATGTGAATGTTGGGCACTGAGATGATCTGCAATAAAGGACAATGTGTGTTTTTTTTCTTATTCCACAACTTTTGTTTTGAAAAACTTGAATATTTAGAAGGTGCAAAACTCCAAGCAACACAAAGTATTAAAAATAAAGTTACCCTGGGATGAAGAGATGGCTCAGCAGATCATACACTCGCATGTCAAGCCTGAGTATTTCAAGTCTGAGTTTACATCCTCAGATCCCATGTAGAAGCCAGAAGCTATATTAGGCTTCAGTAATCCTAGCATGCTGACAGCAACATGGGAGGCAGAGAAAGGAAAATTTCCCTGAAGCTCAAAGACTAGTTAGCCTGGCAACGGCAATAGCAAAGAAGGAATCACATGCTTTCCCCCAACATCCACATGCACAGATTGGCATGCGAAAACTCACACATATGAACACACACACGATGTTAAAAAAAAATAAGGGCTGGAGAGATGGCTCAGTAGTTAAGGTGCTTGCTTGCAAGGTCTGACAGCCCAGTTTTGATTCCCCAGTGCCCACATAAAACCAGATGCACAAAAGTGTTGCATGCACTTTGAGTTCCTTTGCAGAGGCAAGAGGACCTGGCATGCCCATTCTCTCTGTGTCTCTCTACCTCTCTGTCATTCTCTCTGTTTGCAAATGAATAAATAAATTAATATTTAATAAAATATTTTAAAAAGAATATTCCTTTCCATTAAAAATCAAATAAAATAAGATAAAGTAATTCTCACATATTAGTAAGTGTAGGCCAGAATTAACACAATGAAGAAGACATCACTGCTGGGGCAGGGACATGGGGAGATACAGATTTAAAAACAAGCAGACTTTCTGTAATAATAAAGTTCAAGCTAGAAGCGAATGTGGCACTTTTCCATAAACTCTGCCAGAGTTCAGTGGGTTTCTGTAAACACCTATCAAAAATATTGCCTGCATGTACAGATATTTGATGTGTGGTCATTTAACCTGCTTCCATCTAGATTGATCTGCCTTTAATTGTTTTCTTGCGCTAATATAGTTATACACAATACCTGTCTGATTTGTATAGGAAAGAGGTTCACTTAGCTCACAGTTTTGGAGACTAGAAGTCCAAATAGCATGGTCCAGCTCTGTCAAGCCCCGACTCCCACCACAACAATGTCACATCATGGCAGGGCATGGGAAAGAATGACAGATTATATGGTGAGAAAGTGGGAGGAGCCAGTCTTTTTTCCTATAATCAATTCCGTCTCAAAAGGACAACTAACCCACTTCTGCAGACCAGCATTAATCCACCCACAGTGGCATAATTACTCGCACTAAACCCCACGTCTTCAAGGATCTAACCACCTCACAACATCACCACACTTAGAAACAAACTTCCAACACATGAATACTTAAGGGCACACCACATCCAAATCATGGCACTGATGTTGTACCAATAACCCTCTTATGGTTTAGATCTGAAATGTCCCTCAAAAGCTCATATTCAATGGTTTGATGCAGCAGTGTTCAAAAGTGAGGCCGTAAGGGAGGTGCTTGAATCACAAGAACTCCAAACTCATCAATGGTTTAATCCATTAAGTGGCTATTAGGAAGTGGTAGAAACTTTAAGCAGAAGGGCCTAGTTAGAGGAACTGCAGTCACACCTTTGAAAGATGGTCATTCCCTCTCTGTCTCTCTCTGTCTCTCTGTCTCTCTCTCTCTCTCTCGCTCTCGCTCTCTCTCTCATCACAAAATGAGCAACTTCTAACTACCACTCCCTTCTGCCACAATATTCTGTCTTGCCATTAGCAAAGAAACTACAGAGCAAGGCAACCATGGACTGAAGTCTCTGAAACTGTGAGCAAAAATAAAGCTTTCCTCCTTTAACTTAATGTCTGCAAGGTATTTTGCCACAATGCCACAAATCTGACTGACTAAACCTTTTGTAAGAAGCAAGACTACCTGTCTCTTGCAGGAGTTAATTCATTTCTTAGACAGATTCTGAGCTACCATGATGTAACCATATATCATCTCTGAAGATTGGTAGGCTCCTTGATTCTGCCACAGCCTCTAGCCCCACAGTTTTAGCTGTCTCAGCAACAACAGGATATAATCAACCTGTCTTGGAGATATTCCACCTGTCATGAGGATCAGTTGTGTGAAAGTTAAACATCATCCAATGCCTTAAGAGACACTGTTGGCAGGAAGCAGAAGGAAAGCAATCTCCAACTGTGCTAAACTTCTTCACTACTTTGTTTTTCCCATGACACTGCAATTTATCTTAAAATCCAGTTGTTTTTTTCCAAACCTATCAAGCTTTCATGAAGAAGCCCTTCCTCCTCAATTACCACCTTCTCATGTCACTCAGCCTTCTTCAGTTCTGCAAACACCAAATACCACCTCAGCTCATTCCTCCTCAGGGCCTCCTATGCCTCCTTCTGCCCTGTTTGGTGTCTTCTTAAAAAGGGACTTTGCCAGTCAGCCTTCCAGAAGTACTTTTTGACAGCTCTTCTCTAGCTAGCTCTTATTTTGTTTTGTTTTGTTCTTTATAACACAGCCTTACCAGAGGTATCTTAATCAATAATTCCCATGTATGTTGCTTTCCCATTCTCACCTCTAGAATGCACACTTCATGGGGATAAGAACCCTGCTGCCTTATCCCCTGGGGTAAGCCTGTGGAGTCTAGGATACCCTTAAGAAAGAACACCTGTTGCCAGGCATGATGAATGCTTTCAATCCCATCACTGAAGAGGCTGAGGCAGTAGGATCATGACAGTGAGTAAAAAGGACATTTTTTTTTTTGCCCCAAAGCATCAGGGGTAAAGAATAAAGCAAAGGAGCAATCCCTTCAGCTGGGAGCTCCTTAGACTGTGCAGGGGTTGGGGTTAACTCCTTCTATCATCTAAGGGATCCTATTTTACATTTGAAATTTGCTCAGGTTCTGTTGCTCTCTCATTGCTTTGTTTTGTTTCGCAAGATATTTAAAAATCTTAGGAAGAAATAGCACTTCTAGTTGAAGAGAGATCTAGGGGAAAAGCAGTAGTGAGAAATTATGCTTTGACTTTTTTTTTTTTCCTCTAAAAAGCCACTTGCCTCGTGGATTAGTGTAGCATAACAACAAATGAAAAGGATTCACTTCTTCAAGCTCAGGGTCACCTTGGAGTGATTTCCATGCTGCCAAAATATGATCCCACTGCAAACTAATGGTGGCAGAGACAAGTTTCTACAGGAAAAGGCTGGCAGGCAAGTACCATAGGAAAAGCCCATCTTCCATCTAGGGAGACTAGATGGAAATAAAATCGTTTGCTTTTCCTTCCATGGGCCTGACAGGTTCCTCCAGTTTCTTTGGGGTTTATTATAAAGGTGTCAGACCCTATCAGAAATTTGATGACAGCCACATATTATGAAATAAATAAAAAGAACACTCTTTTGTGCTGCCTTCGAGGTTTCCTTAAGTTACTCTGAATAGCATCACCCTCTGCCAAGTTTCCTGTGCCTTGCATAATGAGATACTTTCTAATTAGCATAGCACAAATATTCCCAGTCTTCTTTTCACAAATCCTGATATAGTTTAAGTGTTTTTTTTACATATATCAAGATTTTTCCCAGTCCATAAGGAACTAGGAAAATTTTTAAAATATATATATATATATATATATATGACAACTTGATTCTCCAATTTTCCCTTTTTCCATTCAATTTTTTTGCTCTTCCCTTTCACTTCTCTCTCCTTTACCCTCCCCCATCTCCTTTTCTTTCATTCTTTCTTTCAAGCCAGCAGGCAGCATGGAATAATGGAAAGGTCACAGGAATGAATGCCAGAAGTCCTAGATTTGGGTTTTGGCTGAACACTAATTAGTTGTGTCACTTTAGGCAAATTGCTTCACCTTTGAGAGCCTCTGGGTCCTTGTCTGTGTAATAATGAGAGAGATCCAAGTGGAAAGTTCCTCATGGTTTAAAACACTACCATTCTATTTGTGACACTTGAATAATTCCCTGTCTCCTCATTCAGAAACTGGAACAAGTTTCCCCCCTCCTTGCCTCTTGGTCTATCCAAAAGAGGAGTCAATATAAGGAAAAAGAAGTTTGATTTTAAAGGGAAACATTTAATTGTAGTATTATATATTACCCTTAAACAACAAAAGGCTTATCTCAAGAGGCAGAAGAATATTCACACTAGTTGAATACACTGACACATATGCCAATTCATACACAGGTGCTGGAAACTAAGCCTAGATGGCATGAACTAATCCACAGTAAAGAATACCGCTGTAAGGAAAATAAAAGGCTTTGCTGTCCTTGATGTACTAGGAAAAAACAATCATTCAGTTTAAAAGACTAGTTGAGATTACCCCAGTGACATGTGAGTTTCAAGATTTGACCAGGAATATCAAATAATAAAAATACAGAAATTTATCTTGGTTTTAATTATGGGCTTCTGAGGAACAGAGGTTAGATTCCATGTCTAGCATCTCCTGGCACTTCTGCTTCCCAGACCCTCCACCTCCTGCATTATCCTTTGAACCTCACTAGCTAAATGCCAGGCATGCCTGTTACCTTGCAATCCCAGCTCCCCCACATCACCAACAAGCTGAGCCCTTCCCTTTACTGTTTATTCAGCACAATGACCTGACCATACCATACCACACCTATCTGTTGTCACCCCTGCTCCCCTTCTCACTGCTGTAGGAGCCGAAGCTCAGAAGAGCTTTGGTCATCTGGCAATCCCAGGGCCAACCAAGTATGTGACACCCAGTGATGCTGGAGAGAGAAAGAATGGGCAGAGAGAGAAGCAAGGTAATGAGTAAAGTGCTGTGGTTCTGAGATTGTCCCCTGGTCTTCATTTTCCTGAACGATGTCAATACAAGGTGGTAAGGTAAGATAATCAGCAAGCTTTGACCTAATGACTAGATCTTAGTATGACTGAGGGAAGCAATAACAAAGACTGAGAAAGTCAAGATGCCATTCCTACATAAATAGGAGGCAAAACGAAGCCACCCAACTTTTTTCAGAAAAGGTTTAAGATTTCCTAGCAGTGCTGTAGACAATACATTGGAAGGAAAAACGGATCATGAAAAAATCATCACAAATAATTATATTCAGAAAGAAGAAAAGGCAGTTGTCAGTCGAAAGAAGTAGGCTACAAAGCAATACAGACACTTGTCTCACAAGCATAAGGACTTAAGTTTCAACCCCAAGACCCACATAAATGCTAGGCATGGTGGTGTGCATTTGAAATCCCAGTGCTTGGGAGGTGGAAGGTTGTAGATCACTAGAGCTTGCTGGCCAGGTAGTCACTTATTTTGAAATAAAGCAATGAGACTTTATTTCAAAAAATAAATATAAATAAATATAAAAATTCAAAAAATAAATAAATGAAACTTTATTTCAAAAAGAGAAGGATCATATATCTGAGGATGATATCTGTAGTAGTCTTCTGGACCCTCACAAACATGTGTACATGTATAAACATGTATCCACATAGTATGCTCACATGAACATGAAAAAAAAACACATGCATGCACACCACACACATGGACCTGCAAAAAAAAAAAAACAATGTGGATGATATCACAATTCATAAGTTTTTCCACATTTGTATATATGAGAATATTTAGCTCCACAGATACCACAGAAAAATGCCTAGAATAACAAAGTATTAATATAAATGTTATCTAAGTTGCTCAATATATGACTTTTTTCTTCCCTCCCTCTCTCCATCTTTGGTTCTTTTCTTTTACTTATCTATATTCTCTATCTTTTCCTACCAGGAACATGAACTGCCTGAAAGAAATTTTAAAAATGTCTTCTGAATAAGTAAATAGTCTATTTATAAATATTACACAGTGTGAGAATGAAGTGGTGAGGATTTGGCTGCAGGCGGTGGAGATGGAAATGGAAGGCAGGAAGCAGAGTTGAGAACAATTACAGAGGAAGAGCTGACAGGGAAGGGTGGCTGGCTATGAGAGGAACACAGGGAAAGCTGGATGGAACCCAGGCTGACCCCCAGGAACAGAGCAGCATGGAGGGCAGTTACCTTGGAAGAACAGGACCACAGTTCACTCTCACACAGGGTTTACTTGAAGTAGGGAGAGGTCACCAGAGCACCCAAGAAAGGTTAAGGATCAAGGGGACTGAAGATTCAGGAGAGGGTTACATGCCTTCCCCAGGCCGCAGGAGCCTATCCTTCTGCAAGGGTGCCCCCTTCAGGCTGCAATTGAGATGCCCTTATGTCCTGTCATTTCACTCTCCATCTGGGCCCAGTACTTTTAGGTCACACTCAATAAACAGTTGAGAACTGAGTGACAGAATTCTCTGGATGACAGCTGAAGTGCTGAGATGAGATGAATTATCACCATCCAGGGGAGACACTGGAGACAAGTGGGACTGAACCTGGGAAATACCGATGTGTGGAGGTCGAAGCATCACCAACAGCACAGACCTGCAATTTTCCAGAAGCTGATGAAGGGAACTGAAAGGTAGAAAGGGATGCCAATGGCAACCATTGTGGCAGAGAGAGAGACAAGACACGACTGGAAAAACAGTTTAGCAATTACAAGGTTGCCCACCATCCAGGGGTAGCAATTTCAGGAGAGTTGGCAGGACCAATTTTATAGCTAGAGATTGTGGAAACTATTAAAGAAATGAGATCAAAGTAGTTTTTTGACGAATAGGCAAAAAAAAAATTGCAGCTCAAGGAGAAACTAAGGTAGGGCCAGTGTTCACCATTTTTCTATCACCATGACAAAATACTTATGACAAAAGAACTTATGAGGAGGAGGGATTTATTTGGACTTATGGTTGCAGAGGTTTTAAGTCATGCATGGCTGGCCCATGGTTGCTTTGGGGCCTGTGGCAAGGCACATCATGGCAGGGAATGTATGGTGAAGCCAAGTAGTCTACCTGATAGTGACCAGGAAGCCCAAAAAAAAAAAAAAAAGAATAATGGCTGTGGTCATACTACTCTCTTCAAAAACATGCCCCCAAAAGACCTATTCTTTCCCTTGAGGACCACCTCTTTTTTTAATGTTTTATTTATTCATTTCCAAGGAGAGAGAGAGAGACAGAGAGACAGAGAGAGACAGACAGACAGAGAGAGAGAGAGAGAGAGAGAGAAAGCACTAGGGCCACCACCTTGTGGGTCTGGCTTATGTGGGTACTGGGGATTTGAACCAGGGGTCTTAGGCACTGGAATCAAGTGCCTTAACCGCTGAGCCATTTTCCAGCCCCTAGGACCACCTCTTTTTTAAATATATTTTTAAATATATATATATATATATATATATATATGTATTTACAAGGAGAGAAAGAGAGAGAGAGAGAGAGAGAGAGAGAATGAATAGGTACACCAAAAGCTCTTATCACTAAACAAACTCCATATGCTTGTGCCATTTTGTGCATCTGGCTTTACATGGGTCTTGGGGAATAGAACTCAGGCAATCAGGCTTTGCAAGCAAGTACTTGATACTGCTGAGCCATCTCTTAAGCCCTGAGGACTACTTCTGAAAGGTTCCACAACTTTCCAGTAGCACCATGGACTGGTGATCAAGCTGTTAACACGTGGGCCTTATCTACCCCATAGTAGGGTAGAACCTCACATTCTGGGGTAGCAGGGAGAGTGGAGGCTGCAGCAGTGGCTGGCTCATACCTGGCCCTTCTCGCTTGGGCAGAACTACCTGTGAAAATGAGCAAGGCCTGCCTGACTTCCTCCTCACCACACAGATTAGCTCTAATGACTTTCACTGCTGCTTGAAGTATCCTCTCGCCTCCCTTAGAAGACACAAACCAACTCGTCAGGACCTCCCATGGTAAGTTCTGGATAAGATCAGTATGATGGTTAGTCTTCCTTATCAACTTGGGAGGATTTAGAATCACCATGGACATACATCTCTGGGATTCTGAAAAAGCATTTCCAGAAGGTTTAACGGAAGAGGGAAGAATGGGCAGTACCCACCCATGAGCCTGGGGTCATGAACTGAGTAGAAAGGAGAAAGTGAACTGAGCCTGACTCTCTGACTCTCTCTCTCTCTCTCTCTCTCTCTCTCTCTCTCTCTCTTTCTCTCTCTCTCTCAGCTCCATGACTGTATATGCCATGTGACCAGTCACCTCATGCTCCTGTCTCCATGTTGTCAATTTCATGATGGCATGTATCCCCTTGAACTGTTGTTAGCTGAAATAAACCTTTCCTCTTGTAAGTTGTTTCTTATCAAATACCTTGTCACAGCCAGTGGGAAAGTAACTAACACAATCAGGTAGTTCTAGTCAAATGTCATAGGTTAAGTGCCAAAGAAAACATGACAGACATTAAAACATATGCAATAACTTCTAAACCAACAATCCTACAAAAACAGGCAGTTAAAGAAACACCCTGCTATCATTTTCCCCTTTGCCCCTAAAGCAAAGCACCTCATTATTCTCACTTGGGCAAGCAAGTTGTCATTCTGCAAGCCATGCCAGCTAACTGCAACGCTATGAGCACATAGACTATCCCACCTCTAGCTGTGTGTCTGTGAGGAATCGAGGCAGGAATTGCTCTTAGACAAGGCGTCTGCAGGCAGAGCCCTGGGCTGCCCATCAGATGAGATGGGAGACCTATACCTCCTGCTCGGCCTGTTCGGGATTCCAGAGTTCACTCTTAGAATATTTTCACAAGACACACCCCTGCATTAAAAACTCTGCTAAAGCCTGTCATTGACAGCCAGAAAGGTCAGGATGGATCCCTGAACTGGAAGCAGACTCAGAAAAGCCCACCAAACAGCTGCCTGCCTCAGCTAGGCTGCCCTGTTTCCGACTCAAACTGTAGCAGCTGAGGTCAAAGCATTCCCAGAATTTGTGTGACAGCCTCAAGATTCCTATCAAAGTGGCACCAGTAGGTAGCTAAAAATGTCACATGTCACTTCAAAAAGAAGAGAGGAGGGAGTAGAAGCATTTGTCTCCAGTTCTCCCACTCCCAGACAAGTCATTAACATTCCTCAGCATGTAATTCCAGCCCTGTCTTCCTCCAAGTAAAACCTTCTTGCTCACCTCAAGTGTATTTTGCAATTAGAGAAACCAACAGTGAGTATTTGGTGCTTTTTTCTTAGGCTTTAAGATGCTTATATATGCATTTTTAAAGATATAAACATATTCATTGTAAACTTTACAAAAACATTTTCCCACATTAAAATGCTTTTAAGATGGATGCTAACCATATGACCATTTGTTTTTCTTCAGTAATGAGCTGGGATTTCCAAGTTACTTTTGTTATAAATTATACTTCCCAGCAAGAAAACATTAACATGTGGAAATTACATGAATGTTTTTAGGAAACAAGGGTCCAGCTAATGTATGGAAGCAATAATTTATCCAAGAGAACCCACATGTCCAGAAATTCTTGAGGCCCCTTGTACCTAATTCTACACAGCTCCTCCCAGCCTAGTCTATAAACTAAATAAGAAGTTGGATGAGCTAGCACAGCCTCCTTCTTCCTGTAGAAGAGATGTGAATCCATGCTGCTTTGCCAACTGGTACCTAAAGTGTGTGGTTCAGCTGACCCAGTGTCTCATAGGTGTGAGAATTAATTCTGTTATTTCCAATTCCCCTCATTTTAACTTGGTCATATCTTCTATATTGGATTATGTTATAAAACCTTGATTACCACAGCAACATACTGGGGAGAGCATCTTGTCTAAACATTAAGGTTTCAGGACTTACAGGGAAATAACAAGTCGATTTGTGGAACATTTTATATCCAGAAGGAAGTCTAACTACCAATGATCTCAGATTTTAATGTTGCCAAACTAGCCAAGAATTGCCAAGTATTATTATGCTACATTCATATACACATTGACACTCCCTGTTGATAAACAATCTTCCACATGTGTTGGATAGGAAAGCACTAGGTGACAGTTAACTGGCTGACTTCTTCAATCTGTCATTAGCTGCTATTTTCAAGTGAAAATGATTCCATTAAATTTTGTGTTTAGGGTTTATATCAAACTCAATTTTTTTCAAAGAAGAGTCTCATGTAGTTCAGGATGGCCTTGAACTCCTGATTCTCCTCCACCTCCAAAATGCTGAGCTTACAGGCATGCACCATTATGCCTGGTTATGCAGAGTTGGCAATCAAAAGAACCCCCAGCTTTGAGCATCCTAGGCAAGGTCTCTACTAACTGAGCTATAACCTCAACCCCTATCAAGCTCATTCTCAAGAAGATTTCTATTTCTCTTTGAAATGTCAAATGATTTACCTAACAGTCCCATTCACACAGGACTTAACTCTATTTTATATAAACATTTTAGATAAATGGGTCTCTCTATTTGCTACTTGCTTTTAAATATACAACTACTTGCTTTTAAATAAACATACACTTTTAAGTATACATACACTTTTAAATAAAATGTAATAAATGCATCGTCTTCCCTCTCCCCTGCTGCTAGGCTTCTAATTTTTCAAGGACGATTTCATATCACTGAACAAATATAAACCATGATGAACACACACGATTGGAAAGTTTTGTGTTTTTAGTCTTCATCTTTAAGTCAAACATGAGGTAACAAATTCACCTAATAACATTTAATATAGGCTCATCCACAAGAACTTTCTCCTCCACACTAAGCAGAAAAGTCAAAGCTTAGTGGTGTGAGATAGTTAGGGACTGATTCATTGTTTCAAATACTTCAGTGCATTTCACGATGACCTTTGCACAAGTATCTGAAAATAACATAAAAACACACCACATAGGAACAATCTGAACCAGGGGTGCAATTTTCAAATCTACATTTGCAGAGGCACCACGAAAACAGGAGGGCCGAATACATTATAACTTTATAACAATGATATATCTCATATAATGCACACAAAGGATGCCTCTGGTTGCTCCAAATTTTAGACAAATTAGCATGACTGTCACCAGTGGTAAAAGAAATAAACAAATTGTCTGGTTACAGAGTATTCTATTTAGAAAGTCAGACCAATTTCCTAGTTTCTTCTGTCTACCAACACACCCTGGAGTTCAACCCACTCACCCTGCAGTCTGGGGCCTGGGTTTCTGGTTTTTGCAAGGGGTCTGTAAAACATACAGATGGTAATCATCTGTGGCTTACTTCAAATCCCGACGACTGCTGCTTTTATTTTCTTGATTTCCTTTGGTGCCAAAGATGTCGTTGTGTTCCAGAGTTACCGCATGGTGAGTGAAACTCCTGTCAACGTTTTATGATGTTCTCCATTTCCAGTTTCCTGATAGCTAGCTCCAACAGTAAATGTAGCTGTGCTCAGTACATTTTCCAATTCCCTGTTTCTTTTCCCCTCTAAGGGTAGGTATGGATTCTTCAGAAATCTCACAGAGATTTAAAGTTGTATTCTTCCAGACTGCATTAAAATAGATCCTAATTGCAATTGGTTTCTACTACCTTCAGACACTTTTTTTTAACCTCTCTTAGGTTGCTTGGACAGTGTTAATTTTCCCACACTCTCCTGAAGTGGTGACTGGCTTGTCTGGACAAGTATGATAACTCTTGGCCAGAAGATGAAACGCCCACACTGAAATCATTAAGGACCTGCGAGGCCTGAATCTACTCAGCAGTCCCCACACACCATCACCTTGACCTGGAAAAGCTCAACAAGACAAGCTCATCTGGCCATTACAAGACCTTCAGCCACCTGCATTTTATATCACAAAATAACCCTTCAACTTGGTTGCCAGACCAGGAGGAAATGCCTCACTTTATTTCACCTTGGATCCTGTAGACTAGGAACAAATATTGAAGAATAGAACCAGGTGACCGGAAACTCATTTCCTGCAGAACACCAGAGCAATTCTTCACCCCATCTTTTCCTATCAGGAGTGTTCTGGTTTCACCAATAAACTACTTGGTTCCTACCTAGAGCTTTGACCTAAGCTCTGGAAAGTTCTTGATACTTTTCATGTGTATTTGGAAGGATGGCTTGACACTTATCACAAATCACAGGTTCCCCAAACCACAGGTTCAAATAATGATTTACCCATTTGACTGTCAAGAGCTTTCTGTTTTCTTCTATTGTTTAGACAACTTATGAATCCATTCATTTTTATACGGGTTTTAATTAAGTTGAATTTCCTTATTAATATAAACCTTAAAACCTTCACCTATAAATTCAGAGGAAGACTGCCTCTTCAAGGAATGTTCCATGCAGTGCGGGATGAGGTTGGGTAATTTTGGTGAGAATGATAAGACCACATCCTTTCTTTCTCCTGTTGGCATCCTAATTGAAGGACAAAAGTGACGGTAATACCATGTTCGTCGTTTAACTTTTTATTGAGAAACCACACTAAACAACACTGGCCGATGGGCAAGCTGGAGTTGCAGTTCAGGATAAAAGAACCTGCCTAGCATATGGGAGGCTTTAGGTTCAATCCCTACCACTGCACAGAGAGTGGTGAGGGCTCAGTGGTTAAAGGTTCTTGCTTGCAAAGCCTGCTGTTCCAGGTTCGATTCCCCAGCCACACATATAAAGCACCACAGGAAGCCCCCTCGGATCCTCATCCTGAAGGACTCCGTCCAACTTCCCCACCTGATGACTCCAGTCTCTCTAGCTGTCCTCTCACTCCCAAATCTCAATCTTATATAACCAATTATTAGCACATTTATCTAGATTTTTTTGCATTTATATGTGTGTGAGTGCACATGTATATATGCATGGGTGTGTGTGCATGTGAGCGTCAAAGGTTAATATCTAGGTTCTTCCTCCATCACTTTTCACTTTATTTATTGAAACAAGGTCTCTCATTTAACCCAGAGCTTGCCAATTTGGCTAATCTAATGGCCATCTTGCCCCAGGGATCGTCCTGTCTCTGCCTGCCAAACTCTTGAATTAGAGCTGTACACTACCCCACCCAGCATTTACATGGATGCCAGGAATCTGAACTTCGGTGTTAGTGTTTGGGTGGGAAGTGCATTTAGCAACCGAACCATCTCCCCAGCCCATCCACCTAGATGTTCTTACATCCTGCTCATAGGCTAGGCATGTCAACATCAACAATTACTGTTGCTTCAATATTCTTTTTGGTTGTTTTAATTTTTTAAAATAGTCTTGACATGTAGCTGAGGCTGGCCCCAAACATACTATCCTTCTGCATCAGATGACAAGTACATACCACCACATCTGGTTAATATTCTGTCTTTTTTATAAGGCTAATACCTAGGTGAAAAATCCAGCATCGTTATGCCTTGTTCTGCCCTATAAAGACCATCCAATAACAACTCCTATAAATCCTTTCCTGTCAAGTTATATCCTTTCTGCTCCCTCCCCAACAGGGAGCACCTGGCTCCTCTGTGGTTGGCTCAGTCTGTCTGACCTTCAGTTCTTGGGATTGTCAGCAGGAGGCCTTCAACCTGGGCCAGCTCCCTCTAGGTTCCTTCAGCAGTAACACTGGCTGGTCCTCCCTCCCAAACACCCTAACATTAATCAAAGGGCTGTGGCTTCCCTAATAGTCATCTTCTTCCAACCCTCAAATAACAGGGCTTCACCTCTAAGCCTTGTTCCCAAGCTCCTGTTTTGGTAACTGCCCAGTACATCTGACTCTTCCTGGCCAAGTTCCTGACTTGGAAATGAAAGTTTCTCCAATCTTTAGTTCACCATTGGAATCTGCTGCCCCTGAAGCACTGTGTTCAGTCCCCAGAGTTTACTAGTCATTAGGGCCAAGAGATCACCAAGCCTGCCTAAAGTTGTTTGCCAGCTTTCGATGTAATCTAAACTCCCCCCAGGCAAGAAGCAGAGCCAGAAAGCAGACACTCAGCAGAATTCCACTGCTCCATGTGGGCCCTGCCACAGACTGGGCTCATCACGCCAAGGACTTCAGCTTACTTTGGCTCCAGATTGACATTTCTGGTTTTGCCCCTATTATATGACAGTTTGGACATTTTATATTTTTGATCCCCATTCCTAATCCCCCACTTCCCCAATAAAATGACAATTTATAAACCGGGCATGGTGGTGCACGCCTTTAATCCCAGCACTGGGGAGGCAGAGGTAGGAGGAGTGCCGTGACTTCAAGGCCACCTTGAGACTACATAGTGAATTCCAGGTCAGCCTGGACTAGAGCGAGACCCTACCTCAAAAACACCAAAAAAAAAAAAAAAAAAAGACAACTTGTTCTCAGGTCTCTAGAAGCCCACCTACATGCTAAAGGCAACGGATATATTCAGAGACTTGCAGTGGTCCTGTGCTCTGCAGCAGCAGGAAGGGAAGGCTAAGGCAGCCTTGTGACAGAAATGAGTGTCATGGATATTGCCCAACACATCCCAACAATTCCTAATTGTCTTTCTTTGTCTTCTTTCTCTCTCCCTTTCTTTACTCCTTCCATTCTTACTTTTCTCCTTCCTTCCTTTCTTCTTTTTTTGGCTGAAAATATTTAAATACATCTCTACACCCAGAACACTAAAATGCTATTCAAATAAAAAAATAATATAACAAATATCATTTAAATGAGTAAAAGCTGAAGGTTTTATGGCAAAATGACTCAGTTGTCCATCATAGTCTTCCACTCCCCTATTAATGGCAGAGAGCCTAAAAACAGAAGAAAAGTTTAAAGGTTTGTTTTTTTAGAAAAACGAACTGTTACTTTCCTAAAGACATTTTTTATTGCTAAAAAATACTTAACTATACCATAGGAGCTCTCTGAGACAATGTTACAAGCCTGAGAATAGAAAAAAAAAATGTATTGCCATCCTACTTATGATGGTGTGTTCCAATTTCAGAGATTTATATCCCAGAATACCAACAAATATAATTTAACCACAATGCATAATGACTGCTTTTTGAAAAGGATTATATTGGTTTTAGATTAGAAATTGGTATTGGGCATGAAAAACTGAATAAAATGAGATTACCAACGTAAGTCATCTCTTCTCAGAACAGCTTACCTATATTGTATAAATGTGATTTATAGATAAAGATTTAACTGAAAGAAAACAAAAATAAAGAAATATGGGTCAGTTACAATTTAAATTATTATAAATTTTGCTGATGATGGAGTAATAAATTTTTTTATGTTTACTTTCTTTCAAAATGTTCTCGTATTAACTTTATAATAACTATGACCCAATGATTAAGAAAATAGAGATTTTTTTTACCAAATTCATGAAAAAAAAACTCAAAGTTTGAAGCACTCATGTTAATGTATTTTGTTGCCAATTTTCAGTACAAATAACATGAGTACATTTGTTGGAGACCTTCCGGAAATTTTCTTTTCCACTAGTAACATTACAAACAGTTCTTACAGTTTATTTTCACTGTTTTTGTTTAAGCTTCCTCTAAAATTTAAATTTAAGAAGTGTGAAAATAACTGAAAAAATCATGCTCATTTTTTTTTTAAATTTGGAACAGAAAAATGCTATAACACCAAGTTTGGGAACAACTAAGAATTCTTGGGCTTGAAGTAAAACTTCAAATAAAACACTGAGCAATTAATCTTGGTGCTTTTACATTCAAGGAAAACTTGTAGGTGGGGTCAAGATTATAGGTGGGGTCTTTTTTTTCTTAAACAACTCTCTGTACGGTTATTGAATGTTAAACATTTGTTTTCTATAAGCAGCTGGTTAGCTTACATGTTAACTTGATTTTCAGGTGGACAATCCTGGCAAGATATTCACTAAACGTGTTTCCTTTTACTTGCTTACATGCTTCTTCTCCATCATTATTCCCAAGAAATCAGGGAAAAAGGAATATTTTAGCTGTTGGCCCACGCATTAGTACCCTGAAATATTTCTATGTGTCACTTAATGTGTCATGGTTTCTGTTAATTTAACATCACAAAATAGATGGTCAAAATATTCATAGATCTATGTTGTAAAGACCATTCTAGCCTATGACTTGCACAGTTTTACACACATTTAGACACCTTGGAAATTTGACCAATGGCTGCCAAACTCCAATAGTTTTTACATGAAATAAAACATTTTGAGTTGTATGCTAATGTTCTGAAAGATTTCTCCTTGATTATTAAGACAAATAGAGACCGGGTATTCTATAATGGGTTGAATTAGAATTCACTTTTAGGTCTTTTTAAAAAAAACATAACTTTCCCAGATTTTATACTTGAAAATTCACTCCAATTTTAACAGAATAAGTTGCTTTGTGCTTTCTTAAGCTGCCTTTTTATTGTTTATTTTGTTGTCAAACTTTTGTGTGTGCTTCTTTTCATAGTGCTTGGGATTGAACCCAGTACCTTGACAATGCTGGGTAACCATTCTCCCACTCAACTATAACCCAGTGTGTGTCTAGCATCCAGTGAGCACACAATAAAATTTTCATAGCTATTTGTTAATTTGGGTTTTTGTGGTTGGTTGCCTTGTTCAGGATGTTTGTGTGTTTGTTCATTTGTCTGCCATTTAAGACAGGGTCTCTGATAGTCCAAGCTGGTCTGGAACTTTCTATATCTGGAGATAACCTTGAACCTGTGGTCTTTTTGTCTCTACCTTCCAAGTGCTGAGATTACACACAGGTACCACTGGGCCCAGTTATTAGATGTTTTTACAGAACTGAATCCCAGTCAAATAACTGTGACTAGAAGTGCTACAATTTTGCTACAACAACAAAACAGCTATTTTTCTTGATTTCTTCATAAATTTGAACCTCTGTGCTCTCAGGTTCCTTAAAGAGCCAGATGGAGCACATTTTAACCACTTTTAAGTAGTAGGGTCTATTTAGTAATGTTACTTATCTACAGATAGCGACAAGCTGCTTACCAATGGAAATGGAGGCTGAGAAATTGTGTCCCAGCATTGGTAGAAATCAGCTCAGAAATGGAACCCTTTCACCAATCAGGAAGAAGCAGCCCACTCAGCTCCTACTCCCTGACCAGTGACATTAGAGGCTATAGACATAAAAAGAGCTCCTGTGCCTCTCTTCTTGGTCTCTGCACTAATTCTCTGCAACTCCCACCTTAAATCTTCCTAAGACATCTGTTCCAAGTCCAAGGCTCTTCCAAAGGCTCTAGGAAATCCTGTCCCCTGACATTGCTAGAGATCCTGCTCTGTGACCCCAGTGTGCCTCTGATGTAACTAACTCACCCTCCCTTCCCTTCAGTTGGTTTCCAGGATTGATCTGGCCATGTAAAGGAAAGGTGCATAGGGCTCTTTGTCTGGAGTGAATAGAAGTCCAATGCATGAGGAAATCCAGACATCCATGATGCTCATGCTCACCTCTTCTCAGAAGACACCTTCTGTGTGTGCTCCACTTTCCCAGCAGACCTTAATGCATCTGCACCACCTCTCCCAAGGTAGCTCTTTCCACTCTCACTAATCCCATGATGACACACATTTTTTTCTTTCAAAAATATAGTATAACACCTATTTACATCCTATTAGGTACTATGCATAATCTAGAGATGATTTAAAATACACTGAAACATGTGTGCATAGATAATGTGCAAATCTTATGCCATTTTATAAGAGATTTGTGACTTTGTTATCTACAAGGAGATCCCGAAACCAGTCCCCCATGGATGTCAAGGGACAACTGCACACATGCTCATATAAAGTTTCTTTAAAAAACACAATCATTGAATTGTACACTTAAAATCTAAACAAAAAAAACTGGTACTTACTTGCCAGGCATTAATGGAGTCCATGTTGTATTCCAGCTGTCAGAGAGAACGTTCCTCATTCATTCTAGAGTTGTTTTGTTGCTAGCATTTAAGGTACTACGTTTACCTCTGTGATTAATATGGTCATTGTTCCCATAAAACTTGTGGAGAAGATGCAGCATTGAAGAAGAGACTGCACCTGTCTCAATCGGAACCTGTCTAGTTTGTCACTGGTATGTATACCAATGCCACAATGGAGGATGGGGACAAAAGCACTCACTCCTTTGACATACTCAGTGGTTTCCCCCAGTTCCAGCACAAAGCTAATACTTCTCTCAGAAGGCAGGAATGAGAATGTGTGGCCACAACTCTCTGGAGCCCTGGATCCCACACTACTGGCCCTAACCCACTGGCTACTTTGGGGGCCTTTGGACCCCTTGAGAAGGAAGAACAAAGCAAGCCACCTTCTACTGAGCACCAGATACTAGGAAATGTATAAACCATTCTCCTTAATTCACAAACCTGTTGGAGTCTTTCCTTGATTCATACAGACATGGCTGAGACTGGAATTTGACGCCAGGAAATAGGACAAGTGATGTTCACAGTTCCTCCCTTCAGGAATTTTCACAACTCTTGCAGACTTATGCCTGTCCTCCATATGAATCTCAATCTGTAACCTTCAGGAAAACAGGATGTTGCATTCAGCCCCACCTCCCAGCTGACTTGGTCCAAGGGCAGCCACATATCCCTCCCTGCTCCCCTCCACACACACACACATACACACACACACACACATCCTGAGCTAGAAGCGAGTGCCAGGCAATGCTCAAATGCCCACATTCCCACCTGAGATCAGCACAACTGGCTGGAATGAAGTTACTCTACAAACACAATTCCTAAACTCCAAATCCCACAAGAAGCAACAACCTAGAAATGTAGATTTACTTCCTACTCATTAAGATATTCCTGAAAGGCTTAAGAGAGAATTTTAAAAGGAATCACTGCATACTTACCCTGAATGTTGCTACCACTGGAGAAGGATTTACTAATTTCTTCCTTTATTGTTTTCATTGTCTATTAGCCATTTTATTTTTCACTCTGTTGCATAAGTTTTTGCTCCAAACGAGAATTTCATAAAAGTAAAGTTTACAATGTATACACATTTGGCCAATGCATTGAAGAATCAGTTTTAATGTTCTAATTAATATAAACTTTCCCTAATATCCTAGAGGATTTAAAGTGACCATGACAGAAAGGTGACACTTCCCTAGAGGGGAAAAGAAAAACAGCCATTCCTTCACACAAATTTCCAAAACACTTAAAGTGAGACACAAAACAGCAAAAAGGTCAAATATAACAGAGCCAGCAGGATTCAGGAAGCTGAAACAGGAAACCCTGTTACTGAGTCTGTAAGATAAGTTTAGACAAGCACTTTTCACCACCCAGGAGGCTGAAGGAAGTAGCATGATGTGACAGTTACAAGGACCTTCAGACCTCCAGCCACCGGCCTGGACTCCATCTCAGCTGTCACTAAATTGTGATTATGATCTTGGCTCAGGCTCCCAGACTCCCCACACTTCTGGCCTTGATCTCCAAAGTAAAGGTCACAACCCAGCAGCCCTGGCTTGAACACTTGGCTGGAGAAAATAACAAAGCAGTTATGAAACTCACACATCATGCTACGTACTGCCAATAGGCAACACAACTGTGGGAATGTGGGAATATAGCATTGTGCTTGGGTGACAGAGTGAGAGGAACATACAATATCTTAAATTGGAAAATTCTGCATAGGTATTTGTTGACTGAAGCAGTACATCTCAGGAGACATGTCTCACATGCAAGTTTTCTTCTTTCGTGTCTCCTTTTCAGTCCCCATTCTCTCTTTAAAACCAACTGCTCAGCCAGGTATGGTTGTGAACACTTGCAATCCCCATACTCAACAGGCTGAGACGGGAGGATCTAGAGTTCACAGTTAGCTTGGGCCACATAGCAGAAGCCTATTTCAAATACCTACTGCTCAGCTCAGCGGTAGATGAGTTGAGTTCTGACTTTTTGTTGATGAATGACATAGGGTCTTGGCAAAAACAAATTTTGGAATCCAACAACCTTTTGAATATATTCATTCCAGTTTTGCTCATCTTATAAAATAAATTTTTTTTTTAAATTGGAAAATGTTAATTCTGAGTATGTTCCCCCAAAATTCACATTGAAACCTTAATCTCCAATGTGATGGTGTTAGAGGTAGGCCCTTGGAGAAGTAAATGGGTTGATAAGGTCATGGAGGTGGGGCCCTCAAGGTGGAATAAGCATCCTGAATGGAGAGAAAATCTCTTCACTAGATAAGGACACAGCGAGACAGTGACCCTGTGCAAGTCAGGAAGGGGACTTCATAAGAAACCACACGAATTGTACTTCCTGGCTCCAGAACTGTGAGAAATAAATTTTTATGATTTAAGCCACCCAGTTTATGGTGTTTTGTTATAGCAGCCTGAATAGACTAATATGGATGATATAAAAATAGTGATGAGTGGCTTAAAAAAAAGTTTTAAAGCAGCTGCTGTTAATATGCAATACTGAAAAGTAAAGAGTCTGGCATTTGTGAGTATTTCTTATTTTCTTTAATGTGCACTTCCTCAGAACATTGTAAACCTAGACTCTGTCAGCCCTTACAACTAATCCACAAAGCATTAGTCTCCTATTTTCTGCACTGTACTATTGAAGAAACATAAGAGAAGTTGAGCTCTGTGCAGTGTTCACATGAGTGTCTATGTCAGAGATAGGGGAGAAGGGAGAGGAAAGGCTACTCCAGTGTCAACTGAGGAACCCCATGAGAACTGCTCTGTACTGTCATGACATATGACACGAAGCCTCAGAGAGAAAAGCTCCTAGGAAAACAAGTGTGGATTTGCCCAGCCTTCCTCACCTCACCACAGCCAGTCCTTCTAGCTGCTTCTTCTCTTCAGAACAGCCCACTCCATCTCCACAGCCACTACCTTACTTCAAACAATCAGTTTGGGACAGCGGACACCTCCCAGGCCTCCTCACTTTTTTGTTTGTTTGTTTTGTTTTGTTTTGTTTTTCTATCTGGTCTCCATCCACACATCCCCCAAGCCATCCCACCAGGGTGAGCTTTCTAAAATACACATAGTAGAGGTGTCACCCCAGATCAGAAGCCTTAATAACTCAAGGTCACAAGAAGAACATTCACATGCCTTACAATGTAATGCATATCACAGTGTTTACCAAACTCTATCATGGTTCATTAGGAGTCATGAGACCAAGTTAGCTTATTGGCAATTAACACTAACAATAGAGAAAACAAACAAAATGGAAGACAAAACAGTGGAGTACAGTGCCTGACTTCTGTTTTTGGCCACGCATGTCCTCATACACATGCAGTCCAGGTTTCAACATGGGGCTGGATGTGCAGACTGACTCACATATGTAGTGGATTTTTTCTTTTTCATTAAGAGTCTGCCACTCTGGCACAGGGGCCATCACCAAGGTGGCTCTGACCACGTAGCCCAGAGCGAAGAGGGAAGTTTTTTCCTCTCCCTGCTCACACCAAATGCACCAGCCCTCCTCCACCAGCCCAAGAGCCTTGCTTCTGAATCTGGGCCTCCACCACTTCCCAAGTCTCACAGGCAGCTCTCCCTTCCACCTGCTCCCTCCCTTCTTCACTCAGGCAGGGCCCTGGGCTCAGGCTTTAGCTTGCCACCAGTATCATCCCCCCCCCATGTGCTCTCTCTCTAACACTGTGCAGCCATGGCTCACATATGAGCCAGAGCTCCTCCCATCTCTCAGAGGGCGGTCCAGCCATTACAAATATAAATGCTCAAAAAAAATTTCTTGTCTGAATGAATGGATGGATGGATGGATAGATGAATGCCTCGAGGTCTAGAAGATAGGGTAGAATCATGTTGTATTCAGTGCCCCTGACTTCACAGACAAAAAGACCCTTCCAGAAAGCCCTGTTGCTTCACCTAGAATAAAGCCCTGATATCACTCCAGGCTGGTGCCTTTTGTGACCTCTTCTCATTCAGCCAGTTATCAAATTTTCCCTATTATGCCTCCAAATCCCCTTGATTGTTTGCTCCCTCTCCGCTACCATGGACACCTTCCTAATGCAGATCTGCTTCATGAAAACAGTTCCTAATTTTCCTGCTTCCTGCCTTGTTTATCCATCTTCAAAAGCCAAAAAAAAAAATTCTTAAATAATCTATTTTATAACACAGATCCCATTCTCAAGAGCCCACGGTGCTCCTCCTCATGTGTCCATGGCTTCCACTCTAAAGGTCAAAGCTTCCAATAAATACCATCCTCCCTGCCCCATGTTCTTAGCCCCACACAGTTCCATCTGTCCAAGCTCTGGAAAGTAAGTCACCAAAATCAGGCATAGACTCATACTGCATTTGACAAGGCCATTCCTCGGTATCACTAAAGACATTGCATTTTAAGCCTGGCATGTTCCCAGACTCCTCTTCTTCAGAAGTGAAATTTGGAAAACAGAAAGTGGGGGAGGAAAGTGAGGGAAGCCAGAAAATCCATAGTCTTCTCTATGACCTCTTCCCTACAACTCTTAGTCAAAGGCAGGGACAGTATGCCAGAAACAGCTCCTTTAGTGAGCAAGATTTCAGTGTTCTGTGTGGTCTCCTCAGGCACTTGTTATCTATAGCTCCTTCACTTTTGATACTTTTTAAAACTCTACTTATAATACGAGTAGGTTGACTGGACAAAGGAACCTGCAAAATGAAATCCGTCTTTTCCCCAGACTGAGCTTTGATGTTCCTTGGGACATGTCTACCATGAGGGAGCATAAGACACTGGAGCAAATCATATCCTAAATTTGGAATAATAGTTGTCATGGTTTAAATGTAAATTCCCCCCCATAGGGTCATATTTGAATATCTGGTCCCAATTAATGATGTTGTGAGAGACCTGGAACCTTTCAGAGGTGAAGTCTGTTTGCCAGAAGTAGGTCAACGGATATGGGCTGTAAAGGACATAGCCTGGCCCAGCTTCTAGTCCCAGTGTCTCTGCTTCCTGGCTGTCCATGTGAAAAAAGCATCCACAAGCTCCAGCTACCACAGCAGCAAGCTACTCCTGCCACTATAACCTGGAGTAGCTCCCACCACCATGCTTTCCCATCACAAGGCACTATATCCTCTTAAACTGTGAGCTAAAATAAATCCTTCCTCCCTTCAGTAGCTTCCATCAGATATTTTGTCATAGCAATAAGGACAATAACCAATATAATCACTTTGTAATTTCACATATTAGATTTTGGCCAATTTGTGACCTAGGTCAATAGCTAATAAACCTTGTGTATATTTTAAGGTTTTTTACCACAATGTACTTCAAGGAACATTTGTTTCAGGAATTAGCAGGCCCTAAGTCACAAAGAAGACATATTTAGCAATCTCAGGAAAGTCTCAGGAAGGGAAAGAGCTTGTTAGAAGAGCTAAAATAAATGACAAAAGCCTTAATTTGAACTTCAGTGAAACATAACTCACTTTATTTTGCAAAAGTGATACCTACAGAAGCTGAGGAGATAGCTCAGTGGTTGCAAGTGCTTGCTGCCCAAGCATAAGAGCCTGATTTGGTTCCCAAATCCCATGTGAACAGCTTGATGTGGTCACCATACTCTATTCCTGAAGTGAACAGACAGAGGATCTCTGGGGCTCACTGGTAGAAAATGTGGTGAAAGTGAGTACTCTGGGTTGAGAGAGAAACTCTGTCTCAAGGATACAAGTGAGTGAGTGAAAAAGAGAACACTCAGCCGGGCGTGGTGGCACACACCTTTAATCCCAGCACTCGGGAGGCAGAGGTAGGAGGATTGCCATGAGTTCAAGGCCACCCTGAGACTACATAGTGAATTTCAGGTCAGCCTGAACTAGAGCGAGACCCTACCTCGAAAAACAAAACAAACAAAAAAAGAGAACACTCAACGTCTTCCCCTGGTTTCCACATGTGTGCTCACAGGTCACACACATCTGCACAAATGCATACACTGCACACACACAATGCATCACACACCACACAAACTCTACACACACACACACACACACACACACACACACACACACACACAAAACTCCCCCCCCCCATCAATAAAAAGTTATACCACAAAGAAACCTAACGCAGGAGGGAGCAAATTCCAGTTCACAGAACTGTTTTCCACTCTTTTAAACTGTTGGGGAAAAGTCGGCAATATTTCTTCACCTGGAAAATTGAGGGGTTTTTTTTTTTTTTTGCATGTGCACAGTACATTTTTTGTGTTGTGTGTTTAGTCTGTGTGGTGTATGCACTTGCATGTTCTGATACATCATCCCATGTGTATACATGCAGAGGCCAGAGAACCCTGGGTGTATCCCTCTATCACTCACCCACCTGTTTTTCCATGAGATAGAGACTCTTACTGATCACAGACCTTGTCATTTTTCAAAAGCCTTAGTAATTCTCAGGTCTCTGCTTGCCATAGGTCTAGGGTATGTGGCTACTCCCAGCTGTTTACATGGGTTCTGAGGGAACCATACTCTCTGAAGTCTCAGAGCCTCTCAGGCCCTCATGCAGCACAGGAAGTGCATTTAATCACTGAGCCATCTCACAAGCCTGGAAAACTGAGTTTTCCCCATACTGGGTTTTTAGCAGTCAGGCTCATCCAGTTCCATGTTTAGACTCCACAATAACTAAGTATGTTATAGGTCACCTGGCCCACAAAGTCAAATACAATGATTATCTAGTACTTTGTAGAAAAACAAAAAAAAAACTGTCAATCAAGTCCTGTTCTAAAATTCATTTCCCATGAAGGTGCACATGCTTCTATCCAGAGAGCTAACCGAGCAAGGATAAAAAGTGAAAATATAAGCCGGGCGTGGTGGTGCACACCTTTAATCCCAGCACCCGGGAGGCAGAGGTAGGAGGATCACCATGAGTTCAAGGCCACCCTGAGACTAATTCCAGGTCAGCCTGGACTAGAGTGAGACCCTACCTTGAAAAAAAAAAGTGAAAATATATAGCACATCAAAACAGAAACTATCTAAACTGATATTTTCATGTTTTCACCAATAATCTGAGGATCTATGGGTGAAGCCAATATTGCCTTAAGATATAGAAAGTTCTAGAACTTTCATTCCACCTCTCAAAAAGAGTTGTTCTGGGGCTTGGGAGATGGCAAACAGTGCTTGCCACAAAAGTGTGAAGGCCTGAGAGAGCCACATATAAAAGCCTGGCCATGCACACCTGTAAGGCAGTCCTATGGGAATCACAGTGGCTCATAGGTCAACCAACCTAACCAAAATGACAGCTCTGGGTTCAGAGATAGACTCTGTCTCAAGTACACGATGCAGAAGAATGATAGATGAGAACAGACGACATCCTATTCTGACCTCCACACTGCACATGTGCACACAGGGCATACACACCAAAAAGGAAAAACGAGCTGTCCACCTTTATATTTCATTTTTAAATATTTATTTATTTATTAACAGAGAGAGAAAGAGAGAGATAGCAAGAGAATGAGCAAGCCAGGGCATCTTCCCACTGCAAGCAAACAAACTCCAGATGTGTGTGACAGTTTGGGCATCTACATGGGTGCTGGGAAATTGAACCTCGACCACTGGGCTTTGCAAGTAAACACCTTTATCCAATGAGGCATCTCCCTAGCCCTGCTTTTATCTTTATATGCTAAAATAGCATCAGATGTTAATTTAAAAAAAAAAAACCAGATTTTTAAAAAAGAATTTGAAATTGTAACCTATTTGAGAAGTGACTACAGCTTCCAGCAAGTTTCACAGACCATGCAAATCACACAACACAGGAGTAAGAACCAATCAGTCCTGTTTGCTGAATGTCAGTTTTGCAGAAAGAATGTAAGCAGCCAACACAATACATTTAAGATGACACGATTTTGTCCTAAAGCACTTTCTCCCATGCCAGTCTAACCCTACTTGCACATAGTCCTGTCCTGTTGAACCTTTATTAAATCTATAAAATTACAAACAGTTTTATTCTAATTCCTACATTATTACCACACACCTATTTACCTAGGGGTAGCCAAATCAAGAACTTTAAAGAAACTGCAAACAGAGCTGCCGAGTGCCTATAATTTATTTTTATAACTAATGAGTCATTAACAGGTACTTCCGAAGGTAATGAAAGGGAAACTGATAGGGCTTGACTGTAAGGCTGGGAGTTTTCATGTATGCTTTTTCAGTAAAGTAATATAGCCTGGTATACACTCAAAGCATCTGAAAAATCAGTTCAGTCATGGCGCATGCGAATAGGAAACTGATACAGACTGGATTCCACCTTAAAAAAAGTACTTCTATGTGCTCAAAAAGAATGATTTTTGTTAAATGCTTAGGGAAGCCAATAACAAGACTGGCTTCCTAAATACTCAAATTATTAAGGCGCTAAGAAGTGCTAGGAAAATGGGGAAATACCTGTGTGCTGGATTTTAATGAATATGTTGTAATGAGCATAAAAGGATCAAGTGGCTTCATTAGCCATCTAACTTTTCTAACAGGGATTACATAAGGAAATTAATTACATAAGCCACACCCTTGCAAGCAGCCAGCACTGGAGGCTGAAAACAATGCCAGTTTTCAGTTTCCCCATATATATGTGACTCTTTGAAATGTAAGAATCCTTTGGAAAACAAAATTCCACACGAAGGTAAGTGTTTATTTTAACCCATTAGTTTTCAATATCTTGATGAATGCAAGGTCGATTGCATATTTGTTTTCATTGTCCTTCCACTGGTAAGTTCTTTAAACAGTGCTGTTCTCTATAATCAGGGAATCATGTATTTCAGAATGCTCCAAGCAATCCTTTGTCTTTCTTGCCATATTTTCTAAACTTCTTGCATTCTGTCTAATGTGTTGCTCTCAGTGTTCAGCAATAGTGAGTGAGGTAACTCACAAATGAGCCTATCTTAAAATTAGAAGCAGATTGAACACAAGAGATGTGGAAGGGACCAGCATGCTCCACGAGTTTCTAACTATTTAATAATGTAAGGTGGAATCTTAAAATCCAAAACCTAAAATGCTCCAAAATCCAAAACTTTTTTAGTTCCAGCATGATGCCAGAAGTCTAAAACGCCATACTTGACCTTGTGTGATGTATCACAGTGCAAACACGGGCACACTAAAAACACTGTAGAAGATTCATTCAGGCTATGTCTGTAAGTAAATGAAATATAAAAGAATTCATGTTTAGATTTTTTTTTACCATCCCAAAGTATGTCATTATGCTTATTCAAATATTTCAAGAAAAGTCCAAGAAAATCTAAAATCAAAATCACTTCTGGCCCCCAGTATTTCGGGCAAGGGATTCTCAATACCTGTATTATTTGGAGAACTCCCTCACACAGATCCACAGTATATCATGTCTCTCAGAATGCTAACCACATTTCTAAGCATTTATTTGTAGTCAGATAAATCAGACTAAGGGAGGCTCTGGTAAGTCTGAAATAAGCATATTAAGTAGACTCTACCACTGTATTTCCATTGAAACAATCAGTTTTGTTTTAATCATTTTAAAGAGAGAGAATGAATGAATATGGGCACAGCACGACCTCCTGCCTCTGCAAAGGAACTTTAGACACATGTGCCACTTTGTGCATCTGGCTTTATGTGAGTACTGGGGGATTAAACTCAGTCTAGCAAGCTTTGCAATCTTCCCAGCCCCTGTTTTAAAATAATTTTTAGGAGACCAGAGTAATGTTATTCCATCAACAAACAACAAATAACTACCCTGCCACACACAGGCCCTCACAAACACATCCCCAGGTGAGTCCCCTGCCCCAGGGCAGCACCAGCAGCCTTTAAGGGAAGAGGGTTTTCCGAGCATTCTCTCTCTTTCTTAGCTTGCCCCCTAGTGGGGAAACTCAACCTGACCCAGTCTCCTATGGAAGAAGGCAGCTGTCAAGAGAATGGACACAAAAGACTGTAAAACAAGGGGAAGAATGGTATTCAAAACAACAACAACAAAAAAATGTACTAAGTAGATTTATCCATCTGTTCTCCAAAACTTAAGCCCTTCATAGACACTGCTTGTCTGTAATTGAATACAAGGTTTCAGAACACTCCAGACACATTAATTCCAAGAGTGAAAAGATAAATACTATTTTTTCCAATAAAAGTGAAAAATTATACATTTTATTTTTCTCCTTTTGGCATACTCCTTTCCCCTAATACACTTACTACCAACACACACGCACACACTTGTACACACTTGTACACACAAATTCCATAAAAAGAAAGGAATCATTGCACGCCAGTCTTCATGTGTCAGGAGCATCTCTGAGTGACTTAAAGCCAATAACTTTTATTTAGTTGAGAGAAACAGAGAGCGTCAAATAGAGAAAGAGAGAGAAGTAATGGGCATACCAGGGCTTCTGGCCACTGCAAACAAACTCCAGACACATGTGTCACTGTACATCTGGCTTCATGTGGGCAAAAGGGAATTGAATCTAGGCTGTCAGGCTTTTCAAACAAGTGTCTTTAACCATGAGCCATCTCTGTAGCCCCATTAAAGTCAGTATTTTACAAAAAGACAATCAAAACACTTGGCATGTTCACGTTTGTCACAACCAGCTATGGACACAATACTAACAAAAGCTGGATATCCTAAAAGTTTAGCATTTCAAAATTCATGCTTAAAAGTTTTATGGACTCTTTAATTTTACAATTTGTACAGAGCATAGAAGCCACTTCCATCACATGTAGCTCATAACAAAATCAAAGATCTGAAGGGAGAAGTCTCTGAACATCTCTTGCCAGCTCGAGGCTGTTAGTCTAAATAAAGCAAACTGCACAAGCGACTCAGCTTCCATTTCCCGTGCTCATAGTGCCCTCATGTGGTTCCCAGGAAAAATGAAGCTTTGTAGGTTTTCAATTCTTGCATTCCCGTAGGAAAATGTTAAGGTCAATGATCCGGAAACTTTTCAGATCTGTGTGATAGTTAAGAATACCTGTCACTGGGCCTGACCACAGTATCCACATGTTAGATCAAATAGCCATCAAGACGCCATTCGAGATGTTTTAGAGAAGATTAACATTTTGTCAGTAGATTCAGAATGATTCTCAAAATGTTTATGTATTTCTTTCTACAACATGAAAGTTTCTGCAAGGAATCAGACAGGCCAGCGACAAGCCTGTGTAGCTCAGGAGAGACGCAAGTGGAGACTATAAACAGCCCAGAGGGCATCAGTCGGCCTCCATTTACCCACAAGGGTTGTCCTCAAGGAGGCAGCATTGAGTCCAAAACAGCACAGTGAGTAAAAGTCACTGTGTGGCTTGAACAAGCAGGGTCTCACACTCTGCCATGGCTGTGACAAAGCTTTGATAAAGTAATCTGGCCATCCATGACAAGCACACTGAAATGCTCATATCTTTGATGCAACAATTCCATCTCTAAGTAAATAACAGATTCAACAACAAAGATTTACCTGTATATGTTAGTGTAATTGTAATTTATAATGACTCTCAAAATAATCTTAAAAACAAGCCGGGAGTGGTGGCACATGCCTTTAATCCCAGCAGAGGCAGAGGTAGGAGGATCACCATGTGTGTTCAAGGCCACCCTGAGACTACACAGTGAATTCCAGGTCAGCCTGGGCTAGAGTGAGACCCTACCTCAAAAAACCGAAAAAAAAAAAAATCTTAAAAACAAATGAAATAAATTTCCATTACCCTCCAATTTTATTTTTAGTGGTCATTAAAAAATTTAAAATAAATTTAATGGGGGCTGGAGAGATGGCTCAGCGGTTAAGGCACTTGCCTCCAGTGCCTAAGGCCCCGGGTTCAATTCCCCAGTACCCACATAAGCCAGAACCACAAGGTGGTGGCCCTGGTGCACTCTCTCTCTCTCTCTCTTTCTCTCTCTCTGCTTGAAAATTGAATAAATAAAATTAAAAAAATAAAATAAAATAAATTTAATGATTATAAAATAATATTAAAATAAAAGATATAAAATTTACTATGGTTAAATGGAAAAATTTGTCTCTAAATGCGAAGCTATTTTATATTTTAATTTCTTGTGACACACAATGAGAATGCATTTCATAATTTGAAATAAAATGACTTTAATAATGAATGCCATCAAAAATATATCTGCACAGAAATATTTATAACAGTACTATTCATAATAGCATCAACAGACAAATGCATAAATAAAATATGGCAGAACTATATGATGGAATATTATTCAGCCACAAAAACTAAAAAAAATTATATATACTAAAACATGGGCTTGAGAATGTTATGCTTAGTGAAATATTCCAGGTGCAGAAAGGCAAATATTGCACAATTTCACTTACATAAACACCAAAACTAGGCCAATTTATAAAAATAGAAAGTATAACTGAGTGTGCCAAGGGCTGGAGAGAGAGAGAGAGAGAGAGAGAGAGAGAGAGAGAGAGAGAGAGAGATACTGTTTAATAAAAATAAAGTTTTTGGATGAGGATGATAAAAAAGGTTCATAGATGCAGTGATGGATGATTACATGAAATTTAATGTCTTTGAATTGCATGCTTATGAATGATCAGAATGATAACATTATGTATATTTTATCACAGTTTAAGAGGAAATGCCTGGAAATGCTTTCTCTCAGTCTGAGAGGCAGCCGCAAGCAGGGATCTCCTGTCCTCTCCTCCTGCACTAAAGTGCATATTCTGCATGCTTACCAGTCTGCTGGGAGTCAGAACAAGCAGGAGTGAGCTCTGACTAATGTCCCAGCACACAACACCTAGAACATGTTAGGCACTCAGAAACTGTTTCCTCCTAAGAATGATGATATGAAAGGTAGAAATGCTAGTTGATTTAAACAATTACTAAACCTGCTAGGTCAAATTAGAAACAAACATTCCAGATCTCTCTAAACATCTCCAAGTGAAGTTTTGTGGTTTCAGAGGACCAACTAGGATATTCTCAAAAATGTTAAGCTGAGGTCATTTCTTTTTTTCCAGTGACTCCTCCCTAGGGTAAGAGTTGTTGACTCTGAGAAACATCATGGCCACTCGCTAAGCCTGGGGTGCTTCTAACTGAGACATGAAAAGCTACACTTGCTAGGGAAGAGATGGCTCAGAGGTTAAGTTGCTTGCCTGAAAAGCTACACTTCCTGGATTCCCCTTCGTCCAATGGATTTGAATCAACACTCCTCCAGAAACTATATATAAATAACAATTAGCACATGAAAAGATACCAGCCATCATTGCCCTTCATGAGGGAAGTTAAGATCAAAACCACAGTGAGATGCCACTTCACACCACTGCAATGGTTAGGATAAACAGTGGACAATTACAAGTGCTGCTGAGCATGTGAAGGAATCAGCATCCTCAACACATCAAGGCTGAGGTTATAAAGTCATGTAGCCACTTTGGAAAACTGTCCAGCAATTCTTCAAACAATCAAACCCTTATGACCTGGTAATTCCACCTCTAGCTATACACCCAAAAGAAAAATGTCCACATAGTTTTGTACATGCATATTTGTAGCAGCATTACTCATAAATAACCAACAAGTAGAAACAAATCAACCCAGGTCTCCTCTCACAGAGTCCATGCAAAGTCCACAGAGGGATGTGGACAGTTCCTCACTCTTGGCATTTCACAGCAGGCTGGTGGCAGAGCCAGATCTACAATCTGTGGATTCCAGTGCTCCATCTAGCTCAATAGTTTGTCTCCCACAACAACATAAAAAGCAGAAAGAAATAGCAAGTGAGAATAAAAGGATATTGGTCAATTGGTTGCCAAGCACTGTGCTAAGATTTGTGGACATCTTTATCTTCTTTCTTCATTTTCTGATTTTAAAAGGCTGAGGTTAAAAAAAAAAAAAGTCATTTAAGTCATTTGCCTCAGAGTCACACAGTTGTTAGAGGGAGAACTAGTATGACATTCAGCAATCCCCTGCTTCTGTCCACACAGGTTTCCTCTCTTCAACACTGTTGCTTCTAGAACTAAGGATCCTTCCCTCTGTGTTTCCTTCCCATCCACCCCAGCCCTAGCATGCACAGTTCATGGTTCACCAGGAGGCCCTCCCAGAGGCAGCTCGTCTGCACCTCTGATGCCTCTGTAACTGGGTCATAAGGATCATACATGTCTTCCATCACAAACTCTAAACTTTTTGAGGGAAGGTCTTTGATCCCCAGTAGAGTACCTGGCACGGAATAAGAGCTCAATATGACTTGTTGAATGAATGAATGAATGAATGTCTCAAACTGAAATTAAAGGCTTAAGCACTTTGTTGGTCTTACTGGGTATCAAAATCATTGTAAGTGAAAAGGAACACTGAGTGTGAACATAGATCTTCATAATTATTCTGAGAGATGTAGGTGCTCCAAGCTGCTGAATCACTTGGCTAAGAGTGAAGTCTTGAAGAAATTTCAATGGCACCACCTCTCCCAGCTCCCTGCTGCTCACTTGTGGGGACTATAGACAGAATGTCTACATCTCACCACACAGATGGGCAGGTATCTACTGATCCAAGCTCTTCTGGCCTAGAAAGTCACAAACCAAGTAGTCACAGGTTGACCGACTGCCAAATATTCATTACATAGAACTTGAAGAGTTCCAAAATGATCCATATAGGACACCTGAAGTACTGATACTCTACAGTAACCCTTGTCTTCTATCTTGTTAGCCTGACAGGAAAACCATGCCTCACTTCTCTCCTGAGGCACTTCTACCGATGGGGAAGCTGAGACCTGAAATGGAATGGCTGAACCAAGGAGTCAGGGACCTACCTCTACGCCAGAAGCTTGTGACATGCATGCTCACATTCTTTCTGCCTGCTTTGGTCTCTTTACCTACAATATTTTATTAGCTCTAACCCCACTCCAGATGCTATTTCTTGGTGGTGGCAACCTAGAACACTTGTTTTTGGTGAACCTTTGTATTTTATTTCCCCAAGGTATTTCCCCTTATAACCTCAAGTTCACATTTTATTGTTTCAAAGATGCGTTTTCTAAGAAAAAAGAAATCCATGCTATGAGCCTCCTGGGGAAACATCTTTTTAGGTATAATTCAAAAAACACCATTTTCATCAAAATATACAGTGATATTGTTTGGCAATTCTGGACCTGTTATCATGGCAATTCTGGACCTGTTATCAATTCTGCCAAGTTATCATGAGGAAAATTCTTTTTTAAAGAATATTTTTATTTATTTACTTGAAAGACATGAGAAAGAGGAGAAAGAGGAGAGAGAGAAGAGAGAGAGAGAGAGAGAGAGAGAGAGAGAGAGAGAGAGAATGTAAGCAAGCACTAGAGCCTCTAGCCACTTCAAACAAACTCCAGATGCTTGTACCACTTTGTGCATCTGTCTTTACATGGATACTGGGGAGTTGAACCCATCTGTTATGCTTTGCAAGCAAGCGCCTTATCCGCTGAGCCATCTCTTCAACCCAGAAAATTCTGAAATGTTGTATTATAAACAGATTGGATAAAAGGTATAAAAGTTCCAAGAAAAATCAAGAAGAGATGCTGGCTCTTTGATCTATCTGGACTGGATTTGTTTTTGTTGTTGTTGTTGTTATTTTATTTTTTTCTTTTTTGAGCTATATCCAGAGTCTTGGTTCTTGTAGTTTTTTTTTTTTTGCATGTGTGTTGGGGGGTATGTGTGTATGTGTGTATACATGCTCATATGCATGTGAGTGCAGGTGTGTGTGTGTGTGTGTGTGTGTGTGTGTGTGTGTGTGTGTAGGCCTGAGGTTGACACTTTCCACCTCATTTTTCTAAGACAAAGTCTCTCACTGAACACAGAGCTCATGAATTCAATTAAACTGGCTGTCCAGCAAACCCCAGGGTTCCTTCTGTCTCTGCCTCCCCAGGACTAGGATCACAAACATATACGCTGGGGATCTGAACTCAGGTTCTTATGTTTGTATGGTAAGCACTTTACCATCTGAGCCACCTTCCCCAGCCACAACCTTGAGTTTGTGAAGCACTTTCTCTATGTGGCCTGGGGGCTCTGGAAACTTAAATTCAAAATCTTTCTGCATCCAGGCCTCTGGAGTTCCTGGGTTGTAGACATGTGCCACCATACCAAGCTTAGACATGACTCCTTGTAGTCACGTATTGGATGTAAAAAAAAGAACTGTAGCTAAATTTAGAAGAGTCATTAAGAAATACATTCCTCAATATTGAAACCATACTGAACCATTTTTCCCTCAGGAGAGAAATTTGAGGCATACCAATACCCTGGATAATCTAAATTTGGTAACAAATTAGCAAAGTATTCTTAGTAGCCAGTGTCATTTACTGTAGATATCAGTCCACAGCAGGAAGTTCTAAACCTCAGTATTTGGTTCATATATCCCTTACATGAATGTGTAAGCACCTTCCATAAAGGTAACCTCATCGTCATTTACCCGAGGAGACTTTCCGAGAAAAAAGTGTGGCAGAGTCAAGTATGAGTAGCAATTAAAGCTATTAAAGAGCCAGCCGCAGAATCAAGTTTCCTGGAGGGCTAAAAATTGATAACAGGATTGAGTAGATGGCTCAGTGGTTAAAGGTGTTGACTTGCAAAGTCTGCTCTCCTGGGTTTGATTCCCCTGTACCCACATAGAGACAGACACACAAAGTGGCAGCAGGCCCTGGCATGTCCATTCTTATATTCTCATTCTCTTTCTCTCTCTCTTTCTCACTCTCTCTCTCCTTGCAAATAAACAAATAAATATTCTTTTTTAAAAATTGGACAGTATCTGATCTAGTTGGGTTACATCCCTGAGATAATTTCAACTAGGTCTGTTCTAAAATGTGACACATATATAAGGAAGAGCTAGAATGGGTAGTGATATTTTATTCACTGCTTTAAAAAAAAACCCTGAAATTAATGAGCTTCAGAAAGAAGGTTCTAGAAGATAAGATAAGTGAGTAAATCTTGGAAATTGGAAGGGCTGGCCCAGAGCTGTCCCAGTAAGGAAAGCAGGAAGAACTGGGTCTAATGGCCTATGTCTCTAATCCCAGATACAAGGAGGCTGAGGCAGGAGGCGTTAAAGTTCAACACCTACTTGAGCTGGAGAGCAAGTTCAAGGCTAGCTTGAGCAACTTGGTGAGATCCTGTCTCAAAATAAAAAGAGGGCTAAGGGCTAAGGATGCAGTTCAGTGATAGAGTGCTTGCTTACCCAGCATGTGAGGGTCCAGGTTCAATTCTCAGAATAGCAACTAACAAAACAGTCAGAAAGAACAAAGACCCAGAAAGACCTGGTGTTTTGGGAACAGCAAAAGAAAGCAACAAGAACAGAATGAGCAATTTTACTTTTGACATTTATAATAAATTTAGAGGAGATTAATTCTTTCCTACCCTATAAAATTCCAACAACAAAATACTTTTAGACTTTCCTTTTCCCAATAATACAAAACATTTCCATATTTCTAAACTTTTCCACCAGCGTTTTTGAAAAGTAATCCTCGTGATCCATACAGTGATTTGACTTCACAGGAACTGTCTCACCACCTGTTTCCTGACAGAAGTTGCAAATTGGCAACACTGGTAAGGAAAGGGTCCAAGTTCAAGGCAGGATGACGAGCAAAAATGAGTAAAGAAGGGCTAAGCTTCTTTCCCGTCAAACTTATGTTTGTACCATTTCAGTGTGTGTAAAACAGGACAACCTTTGTAACCCTCACTATCCTGCTTTTCAAATTCTCTCTCTACTTTCAACAGCAATAACTCCATCTGAAATTCCCTGTCCCTCCACTGCTCACCCCCAAAACCCCCTCTTCCCCAACAACTGCTCAGGCTCAAATTCAGCGAAGGCCGGAGGCCTCTCACAAAGATCAGAGCCAGTTTCCCAATGGATTCTCCTAGACAGTTCACCAAAGGACCCAGTCATGAGAGGATTCAACTTTAAGAACTATTTAATTACATGCAGCGAACATCAAAAAATAATTTCTAAGAATATTAACCCACTTGTAACAGCTACCTTTAAAAATGTGTTGCGAAAGATTCTTATTCAGCTGTCCTTTATCATTGTGACTTTCTAAACTAACTGACGATGGTGGATTGAGTGACACAGAAGCCAGGACAACTTTCTTATGCTCAGAGGAGCCCCCATCATTATTTCTCATGACTACTCTTCTCAGTGAGCCATTGGCCTCTGATGAAAGATACGGTGTTTTTTGTTTTGTTTTGTTTTGCCTCAACAAGCCGTTGGCCTATGATGAGAGGCATGCTTTCCACCCCAGCTTATTTCAACCAGCACACAACTGGCCTCACCTAAACCAAGCCTGAAGAGCATTTAAGGCAGGACAGCCCTCTATGCACAGTGGGAGAGAAGAGAAGTCAGTCTGTGGTTCAGAGCATCTTCTCAGCCCCCAGTGTGGGCCCTGAGGCCTCACTACAGATTGTCCTTTCTCCACAGGAAGAAAGTTTTAACTGTAGCTATATTTCATGGTTCCGGGAATTCAGAAAACAATATAATACTCATAGTAGTAATTTCTCCATGCATCTATAATATATGACACAGCCAGGCGTGTTAGGACAAGAGGTGGGAAAACGGATTATGCAAAATGGAGTCATTTATTTCATTCCCCAAATAAAACGGGCCAGGGCCATTTAGGGGAAAAGTCAGGTTGCAAATACTTGCTATAGGAATGGTCTCCCAAGCCTATCCAAATCCATGGAGGCCTGCCATGACTAAGACAAGTTTTCCCTAGAACTTCTGCCCGTCACCACAGACACCTGAGAATCCATGAGACACTGCCAGCACCCACAAATTTTCCTTTCAAAATAACCTACATAGTCTTTCTCTTTTCCTCGTAGAACCTCAGCCATTCCCTTTGTTTTTCTGACACACTAGAAGCCACCCTGGTCTTCATATGTCTCTTTTATTCCTAAGTAAACCATTTCCTTGGAGATTAATCTCCATATATCTTTAAGTAATAATGGGCTTTTAGGTCTCATGCTCTACTGACTGAGCTAGCTGGATACTATGCTAACAACCTTTGAATTGTAAATAGACATGAAATCTTTTAATTGAAGTACAGTTAGAATGTTGAATCACATTTGCCCAATTTGCTACCATGTGCAAAGAAAACAGGTAAGCAGAAAACCCATCAAGAATTAATGTACCAACCATTATTAGGGATACTTTATTTAGGGCCAGAAGTGAGAGTAGTTTTCCTCAGAAAACAGAAATAGTACTTCCTTCCTGGGGCTCCATTGAAGAATCCACTGAAGGCCCAGAAATAGCCACAAGCAGCATAAATCTAGCCACAAGGCAGTATGTGCAACATCATACCTCAGTCACCATCCTATCCCAGTCATTTCCAACTGCATAAGCAGCTTAGCAGGTACGACCATGCCCACCTCCAGAGGAAATGCTTGTGGAACATCTACCTTTGAGCTTCACAGCAAATGCTCAATATTTGCTTAATCCATTTCCTGTCTTTTCAGGAGTATAAATTCTTTTGACCAGAGAGGATACTCTTTTTTTTAATTTTTATTTCTAACAAAGAACAGAAAATCTGCTTTCAAAAATTCAATAAAAATTCAATGATCAGTTGGGTGTCTATGGTTGCAAGTAACAAGAACTCCAAGTCCAACTGGATTAAAATTCAAGAGAACTGATTCACTTATGTAACCATGACCTCTCAAGGTAGGGCTCGAATCATCAAGGGCTTGTCTCAGTGCCTAGATAGTATTCCCAGGGACTGATTTCTACATGAAATGTAAAATGAATTATGTTACTGTACTTCTCTATTTATGTCAGTATAACAAAATACTTGAGGCTTGGTAACTTATATAGGAAAAAAAGGATTATTTAGGTTATAGTTTTGGAGGTAGAAAGTTTACATATCATGGCATGTTGTCTGCCAAAAGCCCTCCTGGCTGACTTACCTTCCATGAGTTCCCACCTATTTTTTTCTATTTAATGAACACATAATAACTATACATATTTGTGAATTATGGTTTATTATTTCAAAACATGTAAAATGTATAATGATCAAATCAGGACAAGTAGGCATTTCCATCTCCTAGTTTCTTTTTTCTTGTTTCATTATATTGTTCGTTGCTGTTGCTTGGGGCAGGGGCTCACTCCAGTTCACGTTGACCAGAATTCACCTTGTCACCCAGGCTGGCCTCAAACCCACAGAGATCCTTCCACTTCAGTGGGGAGTAAAGGGATGAGCCATCATGCCCAGATTCTACAGCCATATTTCTTTATGATTAGAGGCTCTGATCTCCCTTCTCCCAATTCTTTTATTTATTTATTTATTTATTTATTTATTTATTTATTTATTTATTTATTTTAAAGAAAGGCAGACTGCCACCTGCAGTGCTTTGTTTGGATATGTCTGGAGTCTTGAAGCTTGACTACCCTACGTTCTCCTACAAATGGACCTTGAGAGCTTGTTTGGAGGTTCTAGTAGGGGAGTGCAACTACTCATATACCCTTGACTGGTCCTCCTCTCTTTGGGGAAGATCATCCTCTTCGACCAAGCACACAGCTTCAGAAGCAGTGAGGGAGGAAGGGGACACCTGCCTAGCCAGCCAGATCATCTGAATAAACCCTGGTGATCAGTGGGGTGACAGATGTTGGAGCCAGATCTCCCTCACACCCTCTCCCAATTCTTTTAAAATATATTATAGGTTATTTTAAACTATAGTCGCTCCACTCTGCTGCACAACTGAGCCTTATTCCTTCTATCAATATACTATGCATCCAACTTCCCTCTGTCTTTCCTCCCCTTACCTTTTCTAATCTTTGGGGATCACTCTTCTACTCGGCTCTATACTGAGGTCAACTTTTTCAGCACCTCCACTTAAAAGATAAGATGCGGTGTTTGTGTTTCTGTGCCTGGTTTATCTAATGCAATACAAATTCCCCTTTCTCCATCAATTTTGCCACAAATAGCAAGATTTCATTCTTTTTGTGGTGGGTGGGTTAACATATTTATTGTAAATAATTAGATACATTGTATGAGCAAATCTTGTGATGGTACCCCCATTTCCTTTCTTTCTGTCCCGAACCAGCTAGGGGCTCTCCTCGGTGGACTTGCTGGACAAGTCCATGGGGTAGAGTTATGAATTGTACAAGAGGTAGCCATTTTTTTTACTTTGTGCTGAGGGGCCAATAACTGTTGGTATTCTCCCCACCATGGCTCTTACAATCTTTCTGCCCCCTCTTCCATTCAGTTCCCCGAGTCTCAGTGGGTGAGTTTCAAGTCTGCTTTATTGTTAGATCTTAAGAGTCTCTGGTCTTTTGCTTTGGATTGTGTTGGGTATTCTCCATTCTTTATGTTTTAACATGAGCCCCATCTCTTAAAAGTTTCTACCATACCTTAGCATTGCTAAGACTGAGACTCAGTTTATAACACATTAATTTTGGGTGAATTCATTATATCCAAGCCATAGCCACTACCTATAATACAAAAATATAAGGAAGACTTGTAGCTCAAATGCAAGGAGAGATAGAGGGATATCATTTAATAGAGTCACATGCTCACAGAATTCCTAGTTATTTATAACCATATTGGTGGGTGTTTGAACCTGCACGGATAAGAAGCAATAAATGACAAGGGACTAAATGTTTTAACTTAAGGTTAGGAAACTCTCCTTTCTAACTGCTCTCTTATTTTGCTACTACTTGTAGCTCACAATATCACCACAATTTTAAAAGCTATTTCTAAATATATAGGCTCATGGTTTTAATTTTTCAAAAGTCAAAATATGTCTCAAGCTACATCTCAAAGCACAGCAGATTCACAAAACATCTCACCAAAGAACATCTAGTCAATTCATGACTCGGTTTGGAAAATAACTTATAATTAACATTGAAAAAAATTCAGACATAAATCCAATTTAATTTCTGTAACCAAAAGGAAAAAGAAAACCTGATAGATTAAAAAGGCAGAATTACCACTTCTTGGGCTGGAGAGATGGCTCAGAGGTTAAGGCACTTGCATCCAGTGCCTAAGGCCCCTGGTTCAATCCCCCAGGTCCCATATAAGCCAGACCCACAAGGTGGTGGCCCTGGTGCGCTCTCTCTCTCTCTCTCTCTCTCTCTCTCTCTCTCTCTCTCTCTCTCTCTCTCTCTCTCTCTCTCTCCCCTCTCTCTCTGCTTGAAAATGAATAAATAAAATATTTTTTTAAATCTTTAAAAAAAAAAGAATTACCACTTCTTTACATTGGACAAGAGTAAAGGTTTATTTTGCTTTAAATCTCTTGTTTCTTAATACTAGTTGGCAAGATAACCCTGGAGAAAATTAGTCAACTCTATAAACACTCCCATAAAACAGCTGAAATAAGCAATTTGCTGTTCTAATCCTCTGTTGGCACCAAACCGAAGCTGCTTTCTTTCTCATGCCTATTATACCTGAAATGATCTTGATGAAACTCATGTGTGCAGCAGCAGGTTGGGTTTCAGGGACATGTGTGTGTGTGTGTGTGTGTGTGTGTGTGTGTGTGTGTGTGATGATTCTCTGTCTAGTTTTAAAGAATGATCTTGGTTAAATATAGGGGAAATAAGTCCATCAAGCTCAAGGTAAGTCACATGACTGACTGTACCTTGAGCATGGCAAGGTTCCCAAAACAAAGATATGCATAACTTCAAAAAAGAAAATAAAAACAGAAACAGTATGTTAAATTTAATGTTCCCAGTTACTCTGAAAGTCTGCTTACTTGACAAAAAGTTTTCATTAAGTAGTGCCACACTGAATAATAAACACATACATATTGACATCTGTCACCAATGGGATGGTGGCCATCGGCATGGGTTTACACCCGCCACCACCACCATCACACACATTCACTTACTTCACACAAAGACGCTGACATCTTCAGACACATACCTCAGCTTTCTGTCAATGATTTTTAAAAGGAAGAGAGTCAGTAGGAGGACTGTCCAGACGCCACTGAAAGACAAAACAAGCAGATAGGCAGAGAGGAGCACAAGAGACAGAAAATAGACATGCAGCATAAGGTAACATTCCATTAAACTAGAAGCTAAGACTCCCCCCTGGCCAGTGTTTCTCTGTGCCTCCTGGCAGAAGCAGTCCCCCTTCTGGAGCCAAGACTTCCAGGCCAGTGGCATGTAAGGTTGTGGGGACAGGAAGCAAAAATTTGGCTAATGGGTCACTTGATTCCTGGACCCGTGGATCCGGGCTATACAAGAAACAGTACCATGTATAGGACACTGGTTCAGGGCATAGGCAGCCTGCTCGAGAACCCTGCCCTAGCCCTCCAGGCTAGGCCCACCTAGTTGGCGTCATAACTGATTCTTTAAAAGGCCATTCCTTTATTCTATCAAGTCAGCTTCAGGGTGGTGGGGCACATTGTAGGACCAGTGAATTCCATGACCAAGAGCCCACTGCTGCACTTCCTTGGCTGTGAAGTGAGTTCCTTACTCTGAGGCAATGCTGTGTGGAATACCATGGCGGTGGGTAAGACAGTCTGTGAGCCCATGAGCCCATGGATGGTAGTTTTTACTGAAGCACTCCGGGCAGGAGAAGCAAATCTATACCCAGAATAAGTGTGTCTATTCCAATAAGGACAAAGCGCTTCCCTTTCCATGATGGAAGTGGTTGGATGTAGTCAACCTGCCAACAAGTCGCTGGCTGGTCTCCTCGAGGAATGCTATTACACCGGGGGCTCAGAGTGGGTCTCTGCTGCTGACAGATTAGGCACTCAACAAAGCCGTAGCCAGGTCAGCCTTTGGAAGTCCGTGTTGTTGTGCCCATGCATAACCTGAATCCCTGCCATCATGGCCACTTTGTTCATGTGCCCATTGGGCAATGGCAGGGATGGCTGAGGAAAGAGGTTGGCCACTATCCACAGAACGGATCAGCTTATCAACTTGATTATCAAAGTCATCCTCCAATGAGGTTGCCTTCTGATGAGCATTAACATGGGACACAAGTATCCCTATATCCTTTGCCCACTCAGAGAGGTCTATCCACATGCATCTTCCCCAAATGTCTTTCTCACCAATTTTCCAATTGTGCTCCTTCCAAGTCCCAGGCCATCCAGCCAAACCATTGGCCACAGCCCATGAGTCAGTGTACAACTGCACATCTGGCCATTTTTCCTTCCAAGCAAAATGCACAACCATGTGCACTGCCGGAAGTTCTGCCCATTGTGAAGACTTCCCTTCACCACAGTCCTTTAGCATTGTCCCAGAAACGGGCTGTAATGCTGCAGCTGTCCACTTCTGGGAGGTACCTGCATAAAGTGCTGAACCATCTGTGAACCATGCCTTAGTCCTCTGCTCAGTCAATCACCATGGCCACCTAGCAGCTTCAGGGAAATATCTTTCACCAACCCCAGGTGAGCCTTGCAGAGCATAGGCACAAGAAATATTTGCTGAGTAAAGTGTAGTAAGCACCCAAACTTTCAGAGATTCTGCTTTAGAAACCATTATGAAAACTAAAACCACTCAGTCGATGGAAGCTCTGTGTGACTGTGACCATCTGGTCATGAGTTATTGCCCACCAAAGAGCAAACTCCAATGTGCTCAAAGACACCTCACTTCCCAACCTGTGTTAGACAACCTGTGTTAGAATGACAAAGACATTCTTGCAGACTACAAATACCTGTATAGCATAGTTCCCCCCTCTATCACCAGGGCTCCACCTAGACTGGGAATGAAATTTTTCTCATCCTACTGAAGTCTCCTGATGCCTGGTACAAGCATATTTCACTGATAACCAGGGTCTAGAAAACAGGATGGTAAGAGCTCTTTGCCCCTACAGAAGCAAAACACAAGCCAAGTGGTGAGCTTGCTTCTGACCAGCCCAATCCCATCTTGCTGGTTCCTCTCTGGAGGCCATATTCAAGCTCTCCTTCCTCACATAGCCTTCTTTCTTTGTTACCCACAGCCTCTCCACCTAATCCATGAATAAGTTCAAAATCATCAAAGAAAAGAATGTCCAAGGGCTGAATAGATGGCTCAATGGTTAACATGCCTGACTGCAAAGTCTAAGGACCTGGGCTCTATTCCCCAGTACCAATGGAGGTAGGAGGGGTGCATGCACCTAGAGTTCATTTACAGTGACAGGAGGCCCTGGCATCCTGGCATACACTCATTCTCTCTCTCTCTCTCTCTCTCTCTCTCTCTCTCTCTCTTTCCCAGTTACAAATAAATAAAAAAACAAATTTTAAAAAAAGAATGTCCAAGCTACATTGATCTGTCTACTACTTCTCATTTCAGATTAACCCCCAGCCCTAACTCTTCTTTTTAGCAAGTATCTTTGATTGCATTTTTAATTAATTAACTGATGATTAATTAATTAATGTGTGTGGTGGGGCATAGGGGCTCTTGTCTCTGTGGATGAAGACCAGATGCTTGTGCCACCTTCTGCATCCAGCTTACATGGGTGGCTTGGAAATTGAACCTGGGCCAAAAGACTTCGCAAACAAGTATACATTTTACTGCTGAGTCATTTTCCCAGTCCCCTGATGTGCATTTTTATCAAGTGCTTTTGACATAGAATTTTATTGGTCCCTAACAGCAAATGATTATTCACCATGTTTCATCCCATGTCTCTAAACTCAAAGAGAGAAAGGACATGGACATGAAAAAAAAGGAGAGAGCCAACCCACATCCAACAGTGGTTAAACCAGGGTAGGAGCCATAGTCAAGCTGCATTGCCCCCCCTTTCCACAAACTCACAGAGCTTGCCTGCCCAGTAAATATTCTTGTGTTGAAAGCTTGGTCCCCAGTTGATGGTATGACTGGGAGATCATGGAATCTATAAGGCTATGTATAATTTGGGAAGAGAGGTTACCCGGGGCTTGTCTGTGAATGAGATTTTGGGAACTTGGCCCCTTCTGTTCTCATTCTCTCATTACTTCGTGACTGCTGAGGTGAGCAGCTCTACCACATGCTTCCCACCATTATGGGAAACCTAAAACAATGAGATCAGGTGACTATGGTCTGAAACATCCCAAAATGAGAGCCAAAATAAGCTTTTCCTCCTTATAAGTTGCTTATTTTGGGTAATTTGTCACAGTGACAGAAAGTAGAAACTCTCCTTGTAAACTCTTTTTGACCCTTAGCCACTTGCTAGAGTCTACTCTTACCTAAGCTTCCAGGTGTAGAAGTAGAAAGTAGGTAAGTAATAATTTATATTAAATTATGAGAAGTCAGCTGGGGATATAGCTCAGTTGGCAGACTGCTTGCTTAACATGCACATGGACAGACTCTGGTTAAATTCCAGCAATGTATAATCTAGACATGGTGATGCATGCCTGTAATCCTAGCACTGGAGAGATGAAATCGGGAGAATCAGGAGTTCCAGACCATTTTCAGCTACATAGCCAATTTAAGGCTAGCCTGGGTTATATGAAACCCTGTCTCAAAAAATGGAAAACAAGAGAAGCATTGGGAGATGGTAAAAATATTCTATTTGCTTTATGATCCTGAAAAAAATAAAGATTTACTCTAAAAGTCTCACAATTTAAATTCTCCTATTCTAGCCATCTTGTTTTAATCTTAAAATTATTTTCAAGTAGGTGACAGTTTATGAGTTGAAGCTTAACTAAACCCCACTACATAAAGCTGCTAAATTACCTTCATGCTTTCCCAAGTGGAAAGTGACACAGCAAAGCGTGTCTTGTAAATACTTCTCAGAAAGTTGGAGGCCAAACTTTTAAGAAGTATGGTTACTGTCATGGTTTGATCCAGGTGTCCCCCACAAACAAATGAATGTGTTTTGATTGATTGATCCTCAGCTGCCGGCAGTTTGGGTTTTACAAACCTCGCTGGAGCTGTGTTGTTGGGGGCGGGCTTATGGGGGTTATAAGCCAGCTTCCCCTTGCCATTTTGGCATACCTTCCCTGCCATTGTTTGTAGTGCTGTGGCAGAGGTGATGTCCATCCTCTGCTCATGCCATCGTTTTCCCTGCCATGATGGAGTCTCCCTTCAAGTCCATAAGCCAAATAAATCCATTCCTCCACAAGCTGCTTTTGCTTGGGTTCTTTCTGTGCAGCAACTAGAATGCTGACTGCAACAGTTTTGATACCAGGAGTGGGGTCTGTTGCTGCTAGAACCCTGATCTTGTGGCTTTGGGCTTTTGGAAGTGATCTGCAGGAGGAATGTGAAAGGATTTGAAACCTCATCCTGAGAGACACTTTGAAGTGCTGTGAGTACAGCTTGATGGACCATTCTGGTCAGAGCTGAAAGACCTGAATGAAGTAAGAACTATGGACTGTGAGGTTTGGCTTACGAGGGGGAGAAAGAACTTGGTCAGGACTGTGCCAGAAGCAGTTTGTATGAGAGGCTTGCTGTGTTCTGCCTGTCTGTGTCCTGGGAACCTGTGCAGGGCTGTTTTACATAAAGATGGACTGGTGTGAACAGATGGAGATGGCACAGAAAGAAATGAAATCTTTGGGCCAAAACTGTTGCCCATTCTGCTGCAATTGTTTGAGAGATTACAACCATTGAGATTGGGCAAGCTGGTTTGCATTGGAACAACAGGAAGAATGCAGACTCTTTGAAGTAAGGGGCCTGAATGCTTTGTTCCCCACTGGATTAACAAGTTGGTAGCCCACCTGGTTCTATGGAGTATGGCAAATGGAAGAAGAGAGGGTCATTGGATTTGCAACACAGTTTTGTTTTTGAAAAATGTCCATTGGCAGTCTGAAGCAGGTGTGATAGATTGGCTGTGTGGAGGCCAGTGGAGCCATGAAGATGAACTGTAGGTTGCAATGGAGACCCAATAAGATGCCAGAACTATGGATGGTTGCCAAGGAGAGCTGCCAGCACTGGATGAAGTTTTCCCGGACTGTGAATAGTGGAGCTGGAGGGGTGGAATCAAATCTCCAAGAGACTTATTATTAGTTAGAATCATTGAACTTGGAGTTAGAGATTAATGGGGCCCTGCTTGTTTTAAATCTTGTATTGGTTCAATCTGTTTTTGCCATGCCTTATGTTATCTTTTGCAGTGTGAATATTCTGTGCCATTACGGGTTTATATTTTGGTATTATGGCTCATCTGGAAGCTGTGGGGACTTAAGAGTTAAGCTGAACACATTGTATTTACATCATGTATGATTATTAGTTTGTGGGGGCCAGGGGCGGACTGTCATGGTTTGATCCAGGTGACCCCACAAATAAATGAATGTGTTCTGATTGATTGATCCTCAGCTGATGGCAGTTTGGGTTTTACAAACTTCCTGGAGCTGTGTTGTTAGGGGTGGGCTTATGGGTTTTGTAAGCCAGCTTCCCCTTGCTAGCATTTGGCACACCTTCCTGCCATTGTTTGCAGTTCTGTGTTGGAGGTGATGTCCATCCCTCTGCTCATGCCATCGTTTTCCCAGTGATGAAGTCTCCCCTTGAGTCCATAAACCAAATAAACCCATTCCTCTACAAGCCACTTTTGCCTGGGTTCTTTCTGCACAGCAACTAGAATGCTGACTGCAGCAGTTATATACATCTGTCTGTGTATCTGGAAAAAAGATCGAGACCCAATATTGCTTGTAAGGCACTAGGGTGCAGTACTTTATACCATTTTTAATGTACAGCCTATACTACCCTGTATAGTAATTTAAAATGTGCCAGAGAACTGAATCCATGCCCTAGGGTACTAACAGTTCTTAGGTACAGATGGAAAGAGCAAAGGTAAGCCCCAGAAAAGTTGTGGAAGTCACTAGAATTGAAAATCCTACTCATTATGCAAGACTCCATACCCTTTCCAACTGTGTACCAGATGAAGCTGGGGAGGGTAATACCTTCTGGCATTGTGCTCTCTGCTCTGTGACTCCACACACAAGTTTTCCTTTTGCTGCTGGGAGCCATGTTTGGTGACTCAACAGAACCACCATTACTAGGTAAGAAAGAGCAGAACAGAATTCCACTCCCACCCCTATTTTCCAGTTTTATGAGAAAAAGCATATAACAGGTTGGGAAAAGAAAGCTTTCAATGACACAGTCTTCCCTGGTCCATAGACTTCTGGACAACCATGGCCTCCAGGTGACACTTTGGAAAGTAAAAAGGGCCATTATTGGATAATTATAGCTAAGTTTGTCTTATCAGTGTGTATTCATTGTTGGTGAGAGGGATTAGGAGAAAGACCCCCCCCCACACACACACACAGGTAGATAGGGCATGACCTCTGACAGTGACCTCATCACATTGCCAAGAACACTTCCAGGCTGGGGTCTTGCCAATCCCCCAGCAAAACCTTTAAAAGTCCTAGTTCAAACTTGGGACACGTTCTTCCTCTTTTTCCTGTCCTGACTGCTGGGCTGGAGGTACTCCTGACGGGCGGTGAGTTGTCCTCTCCTCCTGCTACTCTGATCCCGAGATCAGAGAGAGGGGAGGATTAGGGGAGAATTTTCTCTTTCACATGTGTGTTATTTCTTTTTTTTTTTTCACTTTTTGGTGATTCTGTGTACTTTTGATGATGATTTGTAAACCTCACAGACCACGTGGTGGTTGGGCTGCTCCCCCTATCCCATTCCCAGTTCCCTTACACTGACTCTAATCTAGGAAAAATGTGTGTGATAAAAATACTCTTGTCAAGGTTTTCCAATTTATTGGCATTCTGAGACACAAACTCTGGGAAAGTTGCAGTGGCGACTCCCCGGATGTTCACCCATTGTGCCCAGTTCACGCTACACTGGGACAAAATACCTAGCCAGAAGCAACTTAGGGAAGGAAAGAGTTTCTTTTCTTCTTCTAATTTCAATGGGAAGTCCATTGTGGTGGGGAAAGCATGGTGGAAGCAGACAAATAGTCACATCTCCACATTAGCATTCAGGAAGTAAGAAAGTGACTAATGCTGCTTGGTCAGATATCTTTCTTCTCTTTATACAGCCCAGGACTCAGCCCAGTTAGGGTGGGTCTTCCCACCTCACTTAATCTAATCTATAAAATCCCTAACAAAAGCCGTGTGGTGATGCATGCCTTTAGTCCCATTGCTCAGGAGGCTAAGGTAGAAGAATCACCATGAGTTCAAGGCCAGCCTGGGTCTACAGAATGAGTTTCAAGTCAGCCTGGGCCAGAGTGAGACACTGCCTAAATGAGAGAGAGAGAGAGAGAGAGAGAGAGAGAGAGAGAGAGAGAGAGAGAGAGAAGAAAATCCCTAATAAACATCCCAAGAGATTTGTTTCCATGGTGATTCTAACTTCATTAAAGCTGACAACTAGAGATTAACCATAGTGTCTGCAGAGAAGAAAACTAAGGTTTGAAGCCCACCTGGAGGTTTCCAGGAGAATGAAAGTGAAGGGGCCAGTTACAGATTTGTCTTTGTTTCTATGGGTTAAGCACCAGCTGTGGAGCAAGGTAGATCTGGGCTGGGTCTCAGGAGCCCTGAGGCAAGGATCATAGACTTGGCTGGCAGCAATACAGAGAGTGCTTTACTCACACGCTGCACAAAGAAATTTAACCTCTTTCAATTTCAGCCTCTCATAAAATGGGATTAAGAACCTCATGAAGTTCTACAAAGATTACATAATAGTAATCATTAAAATAATAACAGACAGTCCAGCAGGGTTTAAAGATAGGGACAGTTCTAAGAATGCATAAACCAGTTTCTGGCCTCAGCTTCCTGAGTGCTGGGATTAAAGGAGTTCATCACTATGTCCTGCTTTAAAGACTCATTCTTTTTATCATTTTAAATATTCTATTTATTTATGAGAGAGAGAGAGGGAGAGAAAGAGAGAGAGAGTGGGTGTACCAGGTCCTCTAGCCACTGCAAATGAACACTTGAGCCTCCTTGTGCATCTGGCTTCACATGGGTACTGAGTACTGAGGAATCGAACCTGGACCTTTAGGCATTACAGGCAAGCTCCTTAACCACTGAGCAATCTCTCCAGTCCCTAAAGGCTCATTCATAAGCAGCAATGGGGCCTGTCATCTCTGAGAAAAAAACAGGACTCCTTCAAGACTCATTATTTATGGTGATTGGCTTGCTCCAGTCAGTATTAGAAACCATTTCTGCCATTACATAGGTAGCAAAACAACACAGCCCTTTCAAAGCTGACTGGGATAGGGAAGAGAGGAACAACCCACTGTGGAGGGCAAAGCCTGCATCCTAGCAGCCCTTGGGTCAGCCTGGCTGTAACTCCTCAGATCATTATCGCCTTTAAGGATGGGCTGGGGGGCTAAGTCGAAAGGTCTTCTCCAATACAATCTAAATTGTGCCAGGTACATAACTATAATCCTAACATTTGCTAAACTGAGGCAAGAGGACTGTCGGTTTGAGGCCAGCATGGGCTACATAATACAGAGCAAGTCTTTGTCTAAAAATAAAACTCCTAAACTTCAGCTCTAATACTTATACTTCAGTCTACTCACTGACTGACTAACTGAGCCCTGAGGCAAAAATCAACGTCTAGCCTGGCAGGAACTGGGACAGGGTGCTTTTCTGGGAAGGGGAGGTGGAGAGGGAGCAGGGGCACCTCCTTCCCCCCAGGCAGGGCACAGACAATGGGGACAGAGAGGGCATTAGGAGCCTCACAGCTGCAGAGGAGGAGGCTGTGCCAACCTTCCAATCAGACCCACCTGCCCACCAGCCTCCTTAAGGGCCCCAGGCCCAACTTCTGTGACATCAAAGCAGTCAGTACACAAAGGGTGACACTGTGAGCTGTGATTTTTAAAGCAAGGGTCTGGGTCATGAATGGAATGTCTGGCAGGGAGTAAGAAGGGCACTGAGACTTGCTGATGAAAGTTGCAGGCTGGCTTGTGCTCTGGCATGAATAATACCAGCATAATACTTTCATTTGTACTTTATGAAATCTCTACCTGCTCGCACAGGTTTCCACCTATTAAAGCAGAAAGGGAAATGAAGCCATTATCTGCATTCCATGAGGTGCCATATGGTTCCACAGGGGCATCTAGCCAAGGGAGGGCCCTAACCAAGCCTCTGGGTACAATTCAAGAGCAAAATTAAATCAGTAGATGCTACTGGATTAGCATCAGAGAAGGAGGGCCAGGAATGAACAGAACCATGAACAGAAAAAAAACTTGGAATTCCCTGTTTTACCTTCTTGATTCAGGATTACCTTGAGTGTCTCAAAACCCACAGCTGCAATCAGCCCTATTAGACTCAACACTTACAGTATTCAATCAGCATACTTTGGAACAAAGTAGGAAAAAATCTCAGTCCTTTGCATGACACACACCCTATTAATATATACTAACCATGTTCTACTCTTTGAAAACAAGCAGACACAAACAAACAAACAAACAAACAAAAAGCCAATGCATCCATATATATATATATATTCAGAATCCAAAGATTTAAAAGGATAATGGATCAGTAGAGCATTTGCCACATAAGCATGAGAACCTACCTTCAACCCCTAGCACTCACATAAAAAGCCAGGTGTGGCTAAACATGCCTGTAACCCCAGTTCTGAGGATGCAGAGATAGAAGAATTGCTGGAACTGGCTGGTCTGGCAATCTGGCCAAAACAAAACAACAAAAACAACAACAACAAAAAAAAAACAGCTCCAGATTCAGTGAGAGACTCTGTCTCAAGGAAACAACATGAAAGATCCAAAGAGGATGATACTCGATGTATCCTTTGGTTTCTGAATACACAGGACACACACACATGCATACGCTACACATATACACACACCACACCACCCCACACACAAATACTCACACAAAATACAATGAAAAATTTTTAAGGGCAATGGGTAAATAGCTATATTTGTATTTTTAAATTTCATTTCATTTCAAGTCTTCAATAAGACAATGGCATGTCCAAGCCTGCAGAGCTGGTAAAAGGCAGAGCAAGGATGAGAATCCAAGCCCACATCTAGAGTTCCTGACACAAAGACATCATTAGAAGTGGAAGAAGGTGTCACAGAGGGAAAGCCACTGCTGATAGCACCCAGAACCTCTCTTCAAAGGTCAGATAAAAAGGCCGGCTTGAGGACATGTCTCAGTGGGTAACAGCACTTTCTGTGCAAGCCTGACAACCTGAGTTCAATCCCCAGAATCTACATAAAGCCAGAAGTGGTAGCATATATCAGTAAACCCAGACCTTCTTTTATGATGAGAGGTAGATTCAGGAGAATCCCTGGAAGGCCTTGGATCAACTAACCTGGTGTACACAGCAGTCAACAAGAGATCTTACCCTCAAGCAAAGTGGAATGCTATAGCATGCTAGTGCCTGCCCTCACACATGGACAGACAGACAGACAGACAGACACACACACACACACACACACACACACACACACACACACACACACACACAACGATGCTGAGACAAGGGATGGAGACCAACTTCCTTACTACATAAGACCCTAATAATAAAACAGGGAGAAACATGTGCAAGCAGGTTTCCAGCTTTATGAGCACAGAACATCATTTTGTCACAAAATAAGAATGATCTGGAGTTTTTGAGAGCTTTCGAAACTGTAACAAGACACACTTCAAAACCTACAGTGAGGGAGCTATTAGTATCTAATATATTATATTAAATTTAGCATTTAACCACCAGTATCTACTAGGCCTTTAATTCTGCATTTGTGCAATAATTCACATCTAAGCATTCCAAGCCTTAACTGCACTGTAAAGACATTTTACAGAACATTCTCTGTTAAGAAAATAAAACTCACCTTCTCTTCCACAGGCAGTTTGTATGCAAAAAGAGCACTTGGATATATGCCAAGTGCAGAAAGAACATTATTTTCTTACTTGTCATTTACTATGGCATCATTTTTAAGCTTTCAAGACCCGTGTCCTAGTTTAATTTTACTTGGAATCCTCACAACTATAAATGTTACAGAAAAATATCACAATGATGATATTTTTAAAGTTGTGTGGTAACCCTGAATATATACATATTTTTTCCTGTTCCATAATTTCTTAGTATGCTTGCTCACTAAAAGTACATTGATAGCTATTTAGTAATCATGTATTATACTTCTTTTTATAATTGGGCATGAAGGAAGAAAAAAAGGTATATAACCTAGCAAGTATGAGTACAAGAAAAAAAGAAAAAACCCGGGAAAGCATGCTTTTATCTTTTACTGTAAATAAGCAGGTCACCACAGTGACTCAGAAAGTATGTCTGGCACCTGAATCAAATTCCTATCCCTAGACCTCTTGGAGTTCTCTTTTCAGTATCATGGGAAAAGGTTTCTCCTCACAGCTTACAAATGCCACTTTCTGGCACTGCCTGAAGTAGACTGCCTCAATTCACCCAGAAAAAGTCAGTGAAATGTAACTTTAAAAAATATTTATTTATTTGCAAGAAGAGAGATAGAGAGAAGAGAGACAAACAGAGAGAATGTGCGTGCCAAGGCCTCCAGCCACTTTGAATGAACTCCAGATACATCTGGCTTTACATGGGTACTGGGGATTTGAACCTGACTCATTGGGTTTTGCAGGCAAGCACCTTAATCACTGAGCCATCTCTCCAGCACAAAATAGAACTTTTTAAAAATAACTTTTCAGGAAGTCTTGAAAGTGCTATTAGATTGGTGGGTTTTAAAGGCTTGAATATGAAATGTTCCTCAGGGGATCATGTGCTTAAACATTTGAATTCCAGCAGGTGGCGCTGTTTAGAGAATCTGTGAAATTTTTAGGAGTCAGGACTAGCTGGGGGAAGTGGGACAAGGGTTGCCTGGGGAGGTGGGGGATGCAGAGGGCCTATATCTTGACCCCGGCATCAGCCCTGCTTCTCAGTAAGCAGCAACCCCAGGCTTCAGCTGTGTGGCCTCAGCCCTCCACCATACTTTTCTTGCCTTGATAGATTCTTGCTTCTGAAGCATGAACCTAAATAAAAATAAAGTAAGAAACTTTTTCCTCCTATAAATGTTTTTCTGTCAGGCATTTGGTCACAGAGGCACAAAATACTAATGCAGATGGTTTTTAACTTTTTTAAAAAGTATATGTACAAATGTATGTTTATAAGTATCTAAACGTTGTTTATCCCTTGAAATACCCATCACTGTGCATTCAAGGTTCTGCCTACTAAATACACAGTACTCTACTGAAA